>KB722772.1:166107-204461 GCA_000349905.1 Volvariella volvacea V23
GGAAACCAACAACGTGTATTATTACCACACTATAGACATGCTTTTCGCCACCACCACCATGAGTTTCGGTTCCATGGTTTGATCTAAGCGACGGCGGGGGTCACGTGCAATACTTTTGCAAGCCACTGTATTGTCAAGATACAAAAAGGCTATCACAGGGAATGGCTTTCTCAGACTTGGACGTTTCAGTCTGGATACCCAAGAAACCTGGCGATTAGGACAAGCAAACTACAGCACGTCTCTTCGTCAATTTGCTATTCTATGTTTCTGTCGATAGCGCCTGAACTGTATTGCTACCGCTTTTCTCGCTGGTGCCTAGAGATTCTGCCCAGCCACTAGCTAGATCACGATCCATCCGGAGTTCAACGCTCACATTGAGAGTCCTATACGAAAGATATTAGGGCACGACATAGGGAATTCACTAGGCTCAATTCCGTTGCATTCCCACTTGTAACGCCACCGGAAATACCCTACTCGGCAGAAACACGAACAAGAATGCGACATGCGGTTGAGAACCTTAAGTCCGACCTCGTCACGGGTCCTTCCCCAATCGCATATAGGGATTTCAGGCCAATTTCAATTCACGATGGAGCCGTCATGCTGATATTTCCGTTGCTCTCCTATCGTTAGAACTTGGATGAACGCCTTTTGAAGATGCCCTTGAATGGCATTGAAGATCGGTATCCTCCCGCACTCACGTCTCTGGGTTATTCTCCTGGACATTGATCTCCATTGACACAAAGTAACTATACATTCACTATATGTTGCAGCACTAAACGAACAATCCTTATGCCTTACTCCAGAAAGACAGGGTGAATCTCAAAGACGTCGTTTGCGTTCACCCCGTTCGGTTGATCCAATACAATCTTGGAGCCGAAAGAGTTATTCGTGCACAACATTGTTAAGTCTACTCTTCGTGCTTACCTGTTCATCTGGCTTGAGGGAAACCCATCTGTCTGGGGTGTTGTGCTTAAGGATACTAGGTGGGTATCACTCATTAGCTTGTTACGTTGCAATTACCCGAGGTATGGAGCATACCGATAGGCATGGGGACCTTGTTCCGGAACGTGCTCAAGACGCCACTCTTCGCCACTTTCCAGGTTGGTAAAGATTTTTTTCCAGTTTTCGAGTTTTTTGTCGACTGCTCCCAGTTCGCCGTCGCTGGACTTGATGTGATAGTTGCCGTCTGGCAGCCTCACCAAGCACCACTGTGGGATGCTCAATAATCAGCAAATGTTAAGGGAAAGAGAAGGGAAAGTGCACTAACGATGACAGGTCTTTCGCCTTTTGGAAGTAGGATTACAGGCCACGGAGGCATGAGACCAGGATGACGTCTATCGCCAACGAAGTCGCCTTTGTTGACGATGGTGTAGCGTCCAGTTGGAGGAGGGGGGGGGGAGGGGGAGGAATAGACATGTTTGTAATCAATCAAAACCCTGGGGTGAGCTTGAAGAAAGACCCGTTCACTCGTTCTAATCTTTATATGCTACAGAGACCTAGTCTTGCCTATTCCTGTCTATTGGGACTTGTATAAAAATTTTTTTCATCACCGCACTTCTGAAATGTCCTCCTGACCTCTTGATATGTGAATTGGTAGTGCATATGTCGTACAGATTCATACTGGGTGATACTCATTGCGACCCCATAATGCACACGTTGGTTGGACAAAGGTATGAAGGAAGTCTTGTGTCCAATGATCCTCTCCCAAATGATCGGGAGAAGCCTCGAGCTTCGTTGTTGGCTGCTTCAATAGGATTGGAATCAATCTTCTCATTGACAGTGGCAATGAAATTGAACAGGTGTGCGGAGTTACCATTAGTCATGGGTTCTTGGATTGGCGCCAGCTACTGTCAGAAGACAGTCTTCCCCTGTTCTGTACTCACCGAAAAAGGTCATTAGCATCTCTGAGGGCGCCTATGAAGTCGACCTTTGAGCCAAGGACAGGTATCTTAAACAGGGACTACTCATGGTGATCGTTGTTGGTGCAACTTTATAGAATACTGGTGGTAGGACTTAACTTCACAACAGCCTTAATGGCGATTGAATAGGTGACTTTGGCTTCAACCTCCTGGGCAGACACATGATTATCTAGCATTGTTTCCAGAATTAAGCTATACCTCCTTAGTGTATACAAAGAATTTCACGGAGCACGCACATGAGACTTGGAATAAAATTGTTGCGTCAACTCCTTTACAGCAAAGATGGTCAAGCATGCTTAATCCTTAATGAGTATGGTACATCCGTATGCGGGATCATCTAAAAATACAACCAGCACGCAATTGCATCATGGCAGTCAGATGGTCATCTCCTTTCGATACAACGCCCCTCAGTGGTGTATCTGTGTCTTCTCATTTAAATGCTTAAAGAGGGCCGTTCCGGAAGGCCACTGTGTCATCTAAGTAAAGGCTGGGTATGATCTGATCCCATGACACCCAGGCCGAATACAATCCCAAAATATCAAATCTGTGATTGTGTGCAAAAAAGGTTTGGGAAGTCTACTCAACGAATTGCAATTCCTTATACATACTAGTAGATTCTCGGTATCGACTCTATTGAGTATCCGTCTATACCCCAATACATCTGTGTATGGGGAGATATAGCGTCTAGGAATCTCCATGCAACGTGTGAGTATACCCAAGTCATTTTTATAGCCAAGGCAATTGAGAACAACATCCGTGACAGCTGGTAGTTTGGAAGAGAAAATACAGAACCACATTTCCTGTTCCCCTGCATAGCTTTATCTTGCACAGCTTTGGCATGTCGACTGTTGAATGTACTTGGTTCAGTTGTTGACCAGCTTCATTGCTGGTGACCCAAGGAACCTTAAGGGGACTCCTTAGGTGAGGAGTAAGTATCTATGCTATGCAACTGTACGGTAGATGGTAGTCCAAGACATAGCGAAAGGACTCTAACTATATCAGCCACTGCAAGCCGAAAGAGCATCTTGAAGAACGTGCGCATCGCAAGAGGCTGATTTGGATGACGGAATCATCCAAAATCTGTTGTTTGCACCATGACACAACAAGCAACAAATTTAGAGTTATGGTTCCTGTAATAAAAACGGCTGATGGTAGGCACTCAAAAAGATCTATAACTTGATGTGTGCTTTAACAGACCCCTTGTAGGACAATGCTGAAAGGCCCAAGCTTCGGGCAAGTTTAGTACGAGTTATAGGTTTAACCCTCAAAACCTAGATCGTTAGGAACAAAACAGGAAGGGGGTAATGATCATCACAAGCACTGTCTGCACAAATTTTACAGAACAAGTGCTAGAAAATAAAAAGATATCAAGCCAGGTATAAGGTTGTCTTGACCCTATGATATTCATTGCCAACTGGTGTCAATCGGCAAGGGTTTACATTGAATTTCCAACACGCAGCACCCCAATTTCAGTCTTTCTGACGAAATTCTTTTCAGAAGCTTACAGAACACGGCATACCCTCATCAGATCGGATCGACTTCATAGGCGCCCTCAGAGATGCTAATGACCTTTTTCGGTGAGTACAGAACAGGGGAAGACTGTCTTCTGACAGTAGCTGGCGCCAATCCAAGAACCCATGACTAATGGTAACTCCGCACACCTGTTCAATTTCATTGCCACTGTCAATGAGAAGATTGATTCCAATCCTATTGAAGCAGCCAACAACGAAGCTCGAGGCTTCTCCCGGTCATTTGAGAGACGGTCATCAGCAAAAGAATCTCCACCGTATATTTGTCCAACCAACGTGTGCATTATGGGGTCGAAATGAGCACCATCCAATATGAATCTGTATAGCATTCATTTTACCAATCCGTACATCGAGAGGTCAGGAGGACATTGGACAAGTACGATGATAGTGAACACCAACACAAGTCCTAACAGACAGGAATGGGCAAGATTAGGACTTTGTAGTGTATAAAGTCAGAACAAGTAGGCAGGTCTTCCTTCAAGCTCATCCCCAAGTTTCCATCGATTACAAGCATGTCTGTTCCTCCTCCTCCCCCTCTTCCAACTGGTGACTACACGATCGTCAACAGAGGCGACTTTGTTGGTGATCGTCGTCAATCTGGTCTCATGCCCCCGTGGCCTGTGATCCTATTTCCAAGAGGTCATAAGCCTGTCATCGTTAGTGCACCTTTCTTTCCCTTTTTCTCAACATTCGCTGATTATCGAGCCCACAACAGTGGCTCTTGGAGAGACTGCCAGATGGCAACTATTTCATCAAGACCGAGGACCACAGGCTGGGAGCAGTCGACAGAGAGAGAAAAGTCTTCGTTGATCAAGGAAATGGTGAAGAATGGCGTCTTGAGCACGTTCCGGCACAAGGCCCTCATGCCTATCAGTATGTTCGATATCTTGTATAATCACGATGTGATGAGTTGATGAGCGACACCCATCTAGTATCGTTAAGGTTCTCACCACAGAGAGATGGGTTGCGCTTAAGCCAGATGAGCAAGTAAGCACGAAAAGTGGACTAAATATTGTGCACGAATAACTGTTTTGGCCCTAAGATTGTATTGCTTCAACCAAACGAGGCGAATGCGAACGACGTATTTGACATTCTCCCTATCCTTAAGGAGTAAGGCATGAGGATTATCTATTTAGTGCTGGTGTAACTTCGCTCGAGAATTGAGATGTATAGCGAATGTATAGTTACTTTTGTGCTATTGGAGATGAATTTTGAAGAGAATAACCCAGAGATGAGAGTGCAAGAGGACTACGACCTCAAATTTCGTGCAAGGACACTTCCAAAGGCGCTCATCCAAGTTCTAATAACACGAGAGCACCAGAAATATCCGCACGAGGATCACCGGTGGAGCAACTTTTCCTCCAATCATCGTGGATTGTATTCAGAGATCAGGGGGCATTAGAACAAGCCATTCAACAAACACGAACGACCCTTATCAATGCTGTGAATACTTCCGTTTTGAAATGAGGGCAGATGGCCAATTGTTAAATACAACTGTAGGACATGTTGGAGGATTCTCACTCAGAGTTCCTGAGGTTTCACCAAGCTTAGTGCTTGAAGGAGGAGCCGGATTTTCTACACCACTGAGCGTGGGTTGAAATTGAAGATTTCTAGGCCTTGTATCTGTAACTGCGCAAACACAGTTGTAATGTCGCATCCCATAGACTCCTGGGGCTGAGATGAGAGTGTCGTGTCATTTATGCATTAATGCGTGCTTGACTTGTGTTTAATAGCCTCATAGAAAATGGAAAAGCGGGTGAATAGCTTGGCGAAGTGGGAGTGTGCGACTTGATGTGCGACTTGTGAGGCTGTGGGGAGATCACGCCCGTAAACAACACCATATGGCCTTATTCCAACCCGATGTCGTTCATTCACTATCGTGACCATTATGAGTAATGAGTACAAATTGTAGATACATATGCAAGTGTTCCTTTTGGACGTCCCAGATTATGTGAAATACCAACTTGCAAATACGACGTGAATATCCGCCGTTTCTGCAAAATACTTACTACGAAACTTCCAGTCCACACCTGGACAAAACATAGCGTAAATTTGCGCAGCGTGCTCACTGCATATCAGCGCTATATGCGATCCCGTTTTTTCCGTCACATATCCACGCCGGTCAACTACAGGTCCGGTACCGATGCCCATCATCAAGAAGGCCATCGAAAAGGCAAATGCTCTGGTAAATTGGGACTACGATGAGCTATACAGCTGTCGAAGCCACTGATGGCATAATGGCGCCCATACACACACTACCCAGTCCTCCAAGCGTCTATCAATCCCGCAATGGCGAGCCTTCAACATCGAAGCTCAAACCGTATTGCAGATGCAGCTACGAAAAAAAAAAAAAAAAAAAAAAAAAAAAAAAAAAACAAAAAGAAAAAACAGAAAAAACAGAAAAAGTCGCCGAAAAGGAGAGGGAGCTCAGAGAGGCTCTTGATCCCTCTATCCCAAGTAGAAGGAAAGAACCACCAAAGAACATCAGCAAACCGACGAAGGTAGCTCGGACGACACAGAAGAACACACCACGTGCTGGAGGTGGCCATTTTGCTACCACTCAGCCTGCGACCAATGAACCTCGTGGCCTTACCATTCAACTCCCGTCTCATGGGGCACCATCACCAACTTCACCGGACCCAGCATCACATACCACTTCGACGACCCAGGCTGCCACTATCTCTGGCCACGCCTCTCATGCTGCTCCTCTCAACCCAGCTCTGGATCCTGCCTTGGGACATGCTCCAGCTCCAGCCCCAGCGACGTCGTATCAGATTCCACCAGTGCTTGTCGACCGTCTCTTTGCTGTGGAGAAGGAAGTCAAGACCTGGGGCCAAAAATGCGATATAAATCAGAAAGACAACGAGGCTTACTTCAAGGTCATTGACAAAGCTATCACGGAGAATGAGGCGCAGCTTGAGACTTTCGGCAGTGACCTGAAGGCTGTTATTGATAATGAAATTCAACTGCGGTCCGAAGTGCTCAACGTACTCGAGAGAGGGCTCTGTTGGTCCCGGGATAACGAGGACAAGGGCCGTTTCCTCACTCAAATATCGCACCCCCTGAGGATTATTGCAGAGAGTCAAATAGACTGCCCCGGTTGAATATTCGGTGTTTTTGATTGCCTGGAACCTGACAAAGGATAGACGAAAAACAAGCAGAGCAAATGGGGCACTTACCAATCGATATTCATCTGAAAAACAAGCCCACAAGGGAGGGCGACGAATTGCTGCCTCCGTTCCGCAACGCTAACATCCTCAACACGCCACTGGCCTGTTCTCCTTCTCTTTAACCCAGCCTCGATTGCCCGCCATCCCCAACCATCGTATATATCCTTCATAGGACGGTCGGGATCGTCAAAAGCCTCATATCCGCAGTCCTCGGTGGGAGTGCGTTGTCCACGCCATTTCTGAAGCTCGGCAAATTTCCCCCGACGAGAAAGAAGGTGCGCAACGATTTTTCTTAGTTCAACAAACGGCATCGTTTTTAAGGAAACACGTCGCGTCTTGCCATTAGCGTATCGCTTCACCCGGAAAACACGCCCAGAGCAGCTTTCGACCTCACACAAGCCAGAGTCGGGGAGTTCGTAGAGTTCAAGTGGTTCCTATGCCTTCCAACATATGTCGCAGACAAAGAGGTAGGTTATGAAGCCATCTGTTGAGACTCCAAGGCGGCGCTCGACAGTCAGGATCGTCCGAGCGACAGCAATGGCATCGGGCTCGTCACCTTCAAGAGCCTGTGTGGTGATAGCAAAGCCACCAAGCATAAGGTGTGCCGCAGCATGCGTCATTCCTTCGAACGCTGAGCCCAGGAACGTCCGTATATAAAAATTGCGGCGGGTGGGAGATTCCTCAAATGCAGGTGGGAGGTCGCCAACTTCGTAGTCGTTGTAGTCGTCGCCATCGTCGCTGTCGCCTTCACCCCCATCTCCACCAGCCTCGCCAGTCGAACCCACCCAGCTTCGCTCTCAGGCCCGGGATTGCTCATGAAACAATGGATCCCCGATGAAATCGTCAATCAGGGGACTCTCACCAACATCGCCACGGTTATCATGCCCCTCTTCGTCACTTTCATCTGAAACCTCAACAACATGCCGGAGATTGAACCGAACACGACATGGGGGTGGCTCAGATGAAGAAGACCTGCTGGAATTCGTGGTCGAGTCACTCTCGCACTCATCCACCAGGCCACCATCACCCAATTCCCCCCAAGGTGATTCATGCTATCTCCAGCTCCTCCTAGATCATTCCATCCATCGAGATCCTCAAAGTGTACTGAGCCAGCTGGGACCCAGCTGGGACTCTGGGCTCAGCACGGCGCGGAGCCAATCCTAACGTCATTGGTGCGCGCGTGCGGGTACGTTCTCTTTCTTCGTGTTGGCGTACAACAGCTCGAGTTTGAATTCGACCACCTGGCCGGCCCATACAACACACAGAGCAACGGCAGAGCAGCAACTCGGCGTCGCTCTTACTCATGATCCAACTGAGATCTGGGCTCAGGTGCACTCTGCCCGACTAATTTGAAGCCTACCTATACTCGGAGTAGTGTTCGATTTGGTGCGATCGCGTGTTGAAGGCTCGAGCGACTCCAGATGGTGGTGAAAGAGGACAAGAAGTATGTATTCGACCAGACGACGCACAAAGCAAGTCAACGACGAGTTTACACGAGGTATTCTTCTGCCAATACGGTAGGTATGTGTTTGCTCTCATATTTGCCAGCAGATAGCCCCAGATGGATATCTGCTCGCGATTACGGCGCGTATATTTGAATATTTTCTGTGTTTCCTCAGCAGAAATTTTGATGTAAAGTCCAGTGAGTAATTGTGGTGCTTCCCCTTTCAGTCCATAGCAGTGGCTGCTACAATAAACCCTCCGTCTCGGATTGAACGTCATGTAAGCCACCTATGTAGATGTATAAATGTCATAGCACTTGCCAGTTGTATGATCCGAACGATCCCTTTTGTACCGGGATTTCTGGACCATGCTTTATTACACCAAATACGGAATGTATATGCAGCCTTCAAATTTATCTCATTGTTGGCTCATGGCTTGCCAGTGCTGAGTGCGTTTGTTGTAACAAAATCAATTATTAGACTCAAATCGATGACTCGTTAATTGGTGTTGCACTTGCCTAGTTGGTCCACCTTCTTGCAGCATCAACATGTCGATTGATGGCATGTGCCGGGGTCGACACGTCTTGCACCCCTGAGTGAAGTTGGGTTGGCACAGATCCACCACCACCCTCACACCAATGTATTCTCCGCAGCTCAAAGCACGAATCGCGATTGTGGATGCAGATATAGCCGAGTTAGAGGCTCGGATTGTCCAGTTATGACACCAAAGAAATTCTCTGATGCCCATTTCAATGCTCCCTCCTAGACTCATTATCGATATCGATGTTCTCAAACTCATCCTTGACGAGACCATAATCGCTATCAAGAAGGTCTCCTCTGAACATTAGTACACCGATTTCGCACCTCTGCTTAGCAGTTGGATTGGGTATACCCAGATCTATGCAAATTGGAGGAATATAGCGCTAGGTTGCCCCGACTTATGGTCCTTCATCTGCACGACCAACACGGATAAGTTTGACACGTACATCGAGCGCTCCAAGGGCCTCCTTCTGGACCTTGACATCTAGCCTCGCAAGTATAAGCGCATCAAGATCTTCCAACACGCCATGGACTATATGAACAGAGTCCGATCGCTGCGCCTCTGGCAGAGAGCGATTGACTGGGACTATCTTCGGTTTCGTGGCATACGCGCACCCAACATTCAGGTTCTTCGATTCACAGAGAACCAGGCATCGTTTGTGAATGTCAATCGCATTGACTCGCCGATTCTCATGCCGAAGGTTCGCCAATTGGAAGTATCAGGTGGCCCGAGCGCGACTTGGCGTCGTCTCCTTCCCTCGCACCTGCCAACTGTCACCGACCTTACCCTCACCGATCTCGACTCGGAAGATGAGTTAGACATACTGAGGCGTTGCACTTCGGTTCTTAGGCTCTCCGTGCACTGGCAGAGCCGTAGCTTTATTACGATCGATCACCCCCTCCAAGCTCTCACATTTACGGCTTAACGATGTTACGTGGCCACTATTTAGCCACCTCACCCCCCTTCTATTCACTATGTAGATGTTTTGGTGGCGGTGGTAGTTCATGCAAGCCAAGTGTTAAGACTGCTTCACCCAACTTGCACAATTCATCAAATCCAAGCCTCTTAACAATCCCACTCGTGATCATGTACAACTTTACAACCTCTTTTCCTTCTTTCAAGAGCAAACGGTCAAATTAGATGCACTAAACGCAACGGGAGTTCCTCTTATTACACTGAACATGGGGCTTGTGTTGGACGATGTCGCTGCAACGGATACTACCCCCCGCGCGTTCTTTGGGCACCTTCCATCATCCATGCAGTCCGTAAATATGGGAGTTCGTTCGATTGATGCTGAATTGACGCACGGTTGGCGTGAAAGCGATTTCCAATGTCTCTTTTTTACCCTCCAGGATGAACCTGATACGACCACCGTTCGTCTTCGAGGTATTGTTGAACTGCAATGCTTCCTTTCGTACCCGTCTTTTGAGGACCACCCCGAGTTCATGGGGAAACAATCAACGGATATTTGTGCCTGTAATAGATGCCGCGAAATGAGGGTCCTGTCTTATCCGAAACTGAAGACACTTCTCTTGGGTAATATAGACGAAGGGGGAATCGTCAAGCTTGAGGGTGACAAGGGTTGGGATGTATTTTTAGACTGGCTTGAGGAAAGAAGCGAGATGGGGATGAGGCTAGAAACATTGGCGTTCATACGGTGTCGAGTGAAGCTCCTGGATTCGAACATTTACGATAGTATATCGCGAGCGGTTACTAATGTTGTTGCAGAGACATATCGCGCATAATGATTCTGGGGTCTATCTTGGGTTCGTTCGAGACGTGCACAGCACTACTGGGACACTGAATTCCAGTATCTTCATGCAGCTCCAGCAAGGCCTATTTGCCATGCGTCAATGACAGTCAGCGCCGGGATTTGCCGATTCGGCGGTCACGCGATTTTGACCAGCTCATTACGTCTCGTGTTCTCTCGTAAACTCGAAGCTTTATTGGCAGAGGCTGATGCCAAAATAGCGGAGATCGAGGCAAAATTAATCCGCGAACGTATCTCGAGACTACCCCAAGAACTCGTCATCGCGATCTTCAAGCTCATCCTTACCGATGCTGTTTTGAATTCGGACACAGATCGTATTTCTGTGTCTGCTGATTCAGACATCCTTGCTTGCGTTAAGCTTACCCAAGTGGAGGAGCATAGCAGTAGACTATCCGTCTGGTCATTCATCTACACAACCAATGCAGACAGGTTCACTGCTTACATGGAGCGCTCAGCAGATCATCCGCTCAACATCAGCATCAGAGATAACAGAACACCAGAGAAAGGAAGGGCGATACTTCAACTCGTAGTGGCCAACATGTACAGAATCCGCTCATTATGCCTTCCCTCATCCGATTGCGATCACATTATGTTCCATGGTATACATGCACCTCTCCTCGAAATTCTTCGATTTCCGTGGGCATGCCGGCCACTAGGGTGCACGGAACCGGGGAATCTACCGATTGTTATGCCGAAGCTACGTCAACTACACCTTAACGGGCAGTCGCACTACGAGGGTGGCTGGCGTTGTCTTCTTCCTCCTCGTCTGCCAGAAATAACTGACCTCACCATGAGAGCTTTCTACCATGACGATGCGATGGACATTCTTCAGCGTTACCCGGCTGTTCTCAGGCTTCGTGTATCTTCGAGCCCTTCGCGCACCCCAACGGATGTTCGTACAGTTACGTTGCCGCATCTTCTGCGCTTGTGGTTGGACGATATATTTTGGTCGCCGTTCTTTTGCCTTGCTCTACCTTCGATCCAACGTGTGGATATCAATATTCGGTATCACTCCATCAACGCTCGCAACTTCCACTATTTGGAGAGGGTAATTCGTTCGGAACCTCTGAAAAACCTCATCCGCGGTCGCCTTCAATCTCACCATATTTCCGTTGTATGCCGTTTTGGGCATGCAATTGCGGTTCAACTCCGGGATTCAATCAGCAATACCCTAGTCTCGTTGAATTTAGAGTACCACGCCAGGGAGGCAAATACTAATTGGATTGAACCCAATCTACCAGAAGTTCTAAAAAATTGTCTTCAATTCGCGCGATCATCCGGGTTCGGGATTCACTCAATTGATATTGAAGATACTCATACCTGGCATGAAAGGAATCCTCGATTCGTCCTATGGTCCCTTCGAGACTGCTCTGACATAAACACTATTAGTCTTCGAGGAGTCTCTGGGCTCGCTCACTTCCTTGCACATCCTGGTTTTAACAATCACAAGAATCCCTGGGACGTATATGAGGCATACACCTGCAGTTGTAGTGAATGTCGAGAAATCCATTTCACTTCCTATTGCGGACTGAAGATGTTTGTTTTTGAGGATAGAAACGAAGGCCAATTACCCAAACATGACCCACCACCGGAGGAGATTTGGCGGATGCTCGTGGAATGGCTTGACGACAGGGTAGCGAGGGGATTGAGATTAAAGACGATGGTGTTTGTAGGTGACCCGGTTAGATACTTGGATCCTAGGGTGCTTGGCGGGATATCGCGAGCAGTAGTTAATGTTGTTGTGAGAAGTAATCCGGGATGGGGCTAATAACCGCGAAAATGTAGTGTTTGTCCAGTTTAAATTAGATAGACCTTGTAACCTTAGATGGCTTATGGCGTTCATCGGATTCGCCATCGATGCAAAATGAGGGTTATAAAGTACCTATACAAAAACCCTTTCTCACTGTTTCTGAGATCATTACAGCGCGATATGCAAATTGCGAGCATGCTGCCTGACCATTTCTTCATTTGCAACATTAGTATACAGAAAACTTGTAAGTTTGCAAGGAAGGAGGTTGCGTGGGAATGGTCACTACAGCTTTCCGAGACACTGTTCATCACTTTCCTCTCTCTTCATCATTTACTCATCACATCGATCCAAATGGCAATGTCTCCTCACGTCAAAGCTCAAATCGCAGAGTTGGATACAGAGATCGCTGTGGTGCAGACACGGTTGGTTGTATTGCAGCGACGTAGGAATTCCTTGCTACCGATTTCTACCCTCCCGCGTGAAATTGTTATCGACATCCTCAAACTCGTTGTCCAAGGAGCTGTTCATCAAGCAGAACGACGCAGTGACGATACTCAACCTGTCCGTGGACCACAAGAGCTCCGCGCTCTTGAATGGATCTGGGTTACTCAATGCTACGCTCAGTGGAGGGACATAGCCATAGGTTGTCCAGAGTTATGGACCCACATCTGGGCGGTCAACCTTGGAATATTTAGGATTTTTGTCGAACGTTCAAAGGGTCGGCTTATCAGCATCGATACCTTTCCTGGTCGAGTGCGAGAAATCGAGTATGATGGAGTACATAAACTCCTAGCGGAAATCATGCCTCAAGTTCGTACATTGAATCTCTGTTTGGGCCCGAGCAACAGGATTGGATTGTGGTTGAGTAACTTGTTCGCTCCAGAGCTGAAGGTTCTACGGCTTTATTCCATAGACACGAGTTCTCGTTCCTGGATGAGTGTCGGGACTGTCAAGCCCACGATCATGCCCAAACTTCGTCAGCTGCATGTGGGACACTGCATCGAAAGCGATTGGGATCCTCTCCTTCCACGACACTTGCCAACTGTCACCAGCGTCGCCGTCACGAACCTGGCCGATACCTGCATGTTCAGCCTGCTTGGGCGTTTGCACTTACCAGCACTTCAAGACTTATCAATAGGATGGGACATGCAAGAACATCACTGGAACACCACAAGGCAACGCTCGCCATTGGTGTTCCCTAATCTTCGAACTCTGCGGTTACAGAATGCATTTCTGTCCCAGGTCGACTTCCTTCATTTTCCTTCCATTCAGCAGGTCGTTATCAAGGGAATCTTCCTGCCTGAGACCGATTCTCTTGGTCGTGATCCATGGGACGAGCGCCAGTCGTTTGATCAGTTGTTAAAACCACTTCATAATTCAACCTTCTTAAACGACAAACCATATCAAGTTTTCCTCACCATAACCCATTGGCTGTTCATGAATGTCAGGGACAATGAGGGGAGGGACATTTTAGTGCTGGAGACCTTTCCGCCTGGTTGGCTGTACGCCTCCCATCTTGTCGGGCTGGTAGAGAGTATAGGCGCAAAGTTTTGCTGCATTTATATTCAGTGTCTAGACACCGGTGAAGATAGGCCGTCCATCCCAACATCGCTAGTATACTACCTCAAAGATGATCCAAACGTCACCAGTATCCGAATTCACGCGCGTGCACTTTGGGACCTCCTCTCACTTCTCACCGTCATGCACGAGGACTTCATCTGCTTTTGCAATTGCAGTGAATGCCAAGCGCTACGTGGTGAATCCTATCCAGGCCTAAAAACGCTCATATTTGACATTCAAGACTATGATATCCGCACTGAGAAATTCCCGGATCTTCTCATAAATTTCCTTGAGGAGCGTAAAAGGCGAGGCTTGTTTTTGCAGACATTGAGGCTGGTGCGTAGCGATGAGACAATAATACCAGGGGAGGCTTTACACAAGCTTTCGCGTGCGGTGCCTAATTTCGTTGTAGAGGTTTCTGGGACTCCAATTCTGTAACTTTGAGTATAACACACAGTTCGATTCATGTCAGTGACGGAGTAGATTTGACCTTTTATTTGTGCTATCACGTTGTGTACCTGCACGAAATGCAGCGAATGACATCTGGCACTATCCCGCATAAGCTTAAGGGTGCATTGCTCGCGCGATGCAAACTGGATGAACTTAGTAGCGATAACAAATAGCGCCTGTGCATTCCGGCTTCTCAAATCAAAATATTCCAGTGGCGTCGAGTTTCTATGTCTTCACTTATGATAAATTCAAACATATGAAACTGGGTGACCCCAGTTGACGCCAGGGGAAAATATCGTCGTGATACCCTTTTATATTCGTGTATTTCGTGTATTCCATCATTACAACGCCTCGTAGCAATTTACAGACAAGTAATTAGCCCTCTACCTAACTGCCACCTCATTTGCAGCATCAACTGACAGATATGTGGAAGAGTCACGAAGTTGCGGGTGCATAAGAATATACGCATGAGACTTATATATACGATAGTGAACACTATCTATACCGACGATGGAATAAAGCCAGGAGTACCAACCGAGACAGAAGAGAGCAGAAGAATTGCAACTTTTAATCGAAAGTCCATTAACCCAAGAAATATAGCAAATTGAGAAAGAGGGAAATGAAAGAGGGAAATGAAATGAATAGATGAGCACGAGAAGAAGGCACTAGCGTGTTTTATATAGCACCGAGCAGAAGGCCGTCGTAAACGAGTGGTATATCATTCCGGAACACATGCACAGCACCTTACCATTATCTTCGGTTTTGAAATATTTCATTTGACGCGTTGTTATCACTTGTCTATGGCACTCCAGGACCTCTTCAACCCCGATCCGATCATCCTCGCTGCAGCAGGTGCAGGCACAGGCACAGACACGGGTACAGGAGAGCCAGACATTGGCATGGATGCACCTTGCATTTGGGTTGATCGAGCAACAGGGACCGGCGATGCAGTACCTGGGCTTGAACTTCCCATCGATCCGTATGGAGAGGATAGCGTTGAGGAAAGCATCATGCTGGTAGAGGGAGACGCTTGACTTGGAACAATAGGAGGGCGAACGAGGGCTATAGTCAGGACGTCCGTCGGGTGGGGGCACAGGCACAATGCGAACAGTCATCGTTGAAAGATGAGAGTGACACAGATCGGCATATAAAGAACAACAAAAGGACAATATCCGTAAGCATCATAATCCTCCTCGATCCAGCCAAGGCGTTACCGAAGAGCGATATACATGCATAATGAAACAAGGAAGGGAAATGTCTACGCACCCATTGAGTTCAGACCTCCGCTCTCATCCAACCCCAACCCCATGTCCACAACAGGACGCCCACCACTGGTCGCCTGCGCCTGTACTTGTGCCTGCGATGGTACTGTAATGCCACTTAATCCCATCCCGACTGGATTCATGCTCATACCCTGCGCTTGTGGCGCTGCCACTCCTGCGCTAAAACCTAATCCAATGTTACCTAACCCATGGCCACCTCTGAGCTGTTGTAGAGGAACTTGTATTTGCACAGGCAATGCTGCGGGGTGTGGTTGGAGAAGCGCCGCAGCGGCAGCGGCGGCTGCCGGGCTCACGGTCACTGGAGCCGGTATTGATACAGCAGCTTTAGCAGGTTGAGGTTGCGGTTGGGCTATTGATGCGAGCACCTGCCGTCCTTGGGACTGATTCATTGTGTTGTGCATTAGCGATGGAGTGTGAAACGCAGAAACCGAGACGGATCGACTGCGTCCATCACTGCCACTATTTGGAGTCATCGAGGCTGAGGTCGAGGACGACAAAGGCCTCATGGCTGGGTACCCCGAAAGGGCTGGCTGTAGCGAATAAAGCTGTGGGGGCGTTGCCATAGATGTCGCAGGTGAGGAAGATGCCGGTGACGACGGTGCAATCGCGCCAGTCAGTCGCTGCATCTGGGCCTGAAGCTCTAATTGTGTTTGACTGGGGTACTGATACTCTACCCTTTGTTCGTACTGCGTAGGCGCCTCCTGTTGTGGCGGCTGCACCTGTATCTGGGGCTGAGTTGAATATAACGCGCTCGTCTGCGAACCCGAATATAGAGCCGAGATCTGTCGTTGGATCTAATTCTGATCACATGCCGGATTGAAATTATGGTACTCACGTCTTCAGACGAAACAATGGACTCGAGCCCGCTTGCAGTGTCTTTGTTCGCGTCGTTGATCACTCCTTCGGGCGTAGGCACAGCATGTGCCGGCTGTACAGTTGCTGATGTAGGGCCTGCGACAGACTGGGCCTGCGTCGTCGACGTGCCTCCATTGCCCTCCACACCCAAACTCGAATTCACATTCGCCGCCGGGGTACCACTCACGGCCTTGATCTCAGCCTCGAGCGCATTAACCTCCTCCAGCAAGCGCTGGTTCGCAAATCTCAACTGCTGCAGTTCGTACTGCCAGCTTGACCCTCTTCCAACCTCCAGCTCCTCAAACACGTTCGAATTGAGGTTATGAACCAGCCCACTTGAGCTGATAGTCTCCGTCGTAGATGCAGGCCCCAACGCCGAGGCGAGCGAAGCAGATGTGGACGGCCTTGATTCATCACCCGCCGATTGAGGGGAGACGGGGACGTGCAGCCCCGTCGTACCACCCGTCGTATTTGTACCCCTTCCATCAGCTTCGGCGGCCAGTGATGCCACCGATGACGCAAACAATGATGTCCCCTCATGCGAGGTCGACAGGGATCGCACCGCGCCCGTTCTCGCGCCCATCTCCGTCACCGCACCTATACAAAAAAGGGAGGAGGGGAGGGCAAGATAAATATAAATTCGTGTACAGTTTAGGAAAATAGTTCTCTTCACGAGGACGGGCCAAGAGAGCGGGAAAAGATCGAGGGTGTGCTAACCTGATGGCAATGACGCTGAGGGTGAGATCAGCTTTACTTGATAAACAATTGGGGGTGATATAACACCGGGCCCCAAGGTGCTACCGTTAGCAGCAGCACTGGCGCCGGCATTCGAATTTTGTTCTTGTTGTCCTCCCGTTTGTGTGGAGGAAGAGAGTAGGGAGGAGGACGGAGTCGTATCTGTACCTAAACCCAAACCAAAACCACCATTAGCTATACTGCTATAGACTTCCCCCCGACCGAATCCACCAGTATTACCATTATTGCCACCAACACTGTGTCCATTATCGGATTCGTTAGCAGTAGCATTACCAATTCCCTCAACGCCCGATCCCAAACTCGATCCCATCGAACCCCAACCAAGACCTAAGAGCGAACCCGACGTCGCAGAATTCAAACCCAACATGTTTGCGCCCACACCTGCACCTAGTATGCCCATATCGCCCTGCTGTACCTGTAGCTTTAGCTCCCCATTCGTGGGACAAGTCCTATACAAAACAAGCTCGACCGGCACCCCCGATCCGTCCCTCTTCTTCATGACCACCCGTCTCTTTGCGGGTGAGACGAAATTCAGCGGTGTGGACTCTGACTCCTGCACACGCGCTGCTGTATCCTGAGACCTGCTGAGAAGCTCCAGATCCCTCAAGACCTCTTCGGAAAAATCTGCAACGGATAATAATCAGAACAACCATACACCGGAATGCATTTCCTCACCTTTCTCGGCTACATTCTCGCCCCCCGTGGTAGCATTGCTCTCGCTCGAATCGCCCTCCGCATCGGACCCAACAACCATCTCCCCAACCGCCCTCCCAACGACCTCTGAAACCTGCCATCCAAGCACATCTCTCACTCCACTCCCAACGACCAAGAATGTTCCCTTGGAGCTCAACATCCCCCAAAACTCCTGCTCGACAAGTGTGGTTGTTGCGGCCTCTGCCGCAGCCTCTCCCGCTATGCTAGCACTACCACCCCCACCCCCACCGCCGCCACCGCCGTCGTCAATATGATCCGTGTCCATCACTTCCTCCACCTCCCTCTCCTTCCCCTTCCCTTTTGCCCTCACCTTCTCCGCCTCAGCTGCCGACCCAGACGCCGGCACCGGCACTCTCACGCCCCCAGCCAGCCCAACCTCCCTCCACTCCAGCCTCGGCATCATCTTCGCCCTCCCGCTGAGCACGATCGCCTTCCTGCCCTTGCCGGGCTCGACGTGCAGGCGGCCCCGCGACTCGACCCAGACGTACACCCCCGACTTGACCCGGGCGCGGAAGATGAGGTCCACCGTGCGCGGCTGGGTGGACGTGAACGGCTGCGGGAGCGGGAGCGTGTTGTTGCCCGCCGCCGTCAACGAGGTGGCCGTCGCAGGCGCCGCCAGAGGCGCAGTGGTGGTAGTCGTCGGCCCAACCGCCGCCAAAGACGACGAGGAGGACGAGGACGGCACCATAGGCGCGGTGGACAGCGCAGCGGCCTCCATCCCCGCCATCTCCTGCTGCTGGTGTTGCTGCTGCATGAGCCCGATCGCGGACGGGCCCGTCGCGCTGCTCTCCTTGAGCTCGCGCATGACGGGCACCACGTCCTCCGGATGCGTAAAGTCCGCGATCGACTTGCCCACGAGCTCCTCCGGCTCGTACCCGAGCACACGGCGGACCGAGGGCGCGACGTACAGGAAGGAGCCCTTGAGGGAGACGACGTGGATAAAGTCCGGGAGCGCCTCGAGGAGGGTGAGGTTTAGGAGGTGGTTTTGCGATTGGTGTTGTGTGTTGGAGAGGGAGACGTCGCGGTCTTGGGACGAGGTGGAGGCGGAGGTGGAGGGGACGGAAGTGAATGCAGCACCTGTGGAGGATGCTACCGCTGTAGATGCGGATACATTCGTCGAGTTAATAATCGAGTTAGAGGGCACTGAATTTGCAGCAACTACAGTAGATGTAGATATCGGAATACTCTTCAAAAAATTCGGATTCGCCAGGATCTTTTTGAGATCCTGGGACATGATCGTGGATGGTATCGTGTGCTGAGGGTTTCTGTTCCTCCCCGCGTTCAAGCTAGATGCCTGTGTCATTGTCGTGGACCCAATGGCGGCTTGCGGCCCATAAGTCCCCCCGTAGAGCTTTTGCGCTATCTGCCCAGGCTGAGATCCTAGATCTACTTGGAATCCAATGTGATAGATAACTTCCTTATCGTCCCCAGGCACCGGAATAACAGTGACTCGGTTCAAAAAGGCCGTCCCGTCCTTCCTGTAGTTCATTAGCGAGACCTGGCACTCCTTGTCTGCACTCAGACATTTCCTCATGTACTCTACATCCTTGTGCGATGTGTACTTTCGCAGCTCACCCTTCTTGATCGGACGGTCATACGGGGCCTGGAGGAACCGGCAGTTCCGGCCAATAGTCTCATGCTCTGCGTACCCCGTGAGCGTACAAAACGTGGGGGAGCAGTAGACGATCGGATGGTCGTAGCGCCTGGTGTCGACCAGGACGAACGAGCACGAGAGATCGACGGGACCCAAGTCGACAGTTGGGTTCAGCCGTGTCGCCACCCGGCTGAAAATCGACAACAGGTCGAAGCCGGATGTGGAATAGATGGGCAGCCCCGATGCGGAAGGTATGGGCAGAGTGTTGATGGACGACGTAAGGTTGTGGTCCTGGCTCGGGTCACGGGGGCGAGCTAGAGTATGTGCAGCGGGTGATGGGCCAGGCGCTGTCTGGCCAGAAGCTGAGGGATCTGGATTGCCGGTGTTGGTGTTTGTATTGGTGTCGATAGACACGAGGTCGAGAGGAGAGGGTGGTATCGAGGGAAACACGGCTGGGTTGAGAAACATGCTTATGTCGTGGGGAAACGGGAGATGGGTGAGAGGGGCAGACGAGGCGAGGATGTGGGGGTGTGCACGGTCATGGCGAGTGCTGCTGGGTGGGGCAGACGGGGCCTTTGGGGAGTGGGACAGCCTGAAGCAAAGAGGTCAGACGGGTGTCGCTGGCAGGAGGGAAGGACGCACGGGGAGTACCAGGGCTGGGAAAGCCACGGCTGGTCAAGGTCGTGGGCGTGGTAGGCACCGGCGGGCAGGACCTCGGCACCACCGCCAGGCGCAAGGGTCGGGGCAGCAGAGTAGATGAACTCGGGAACCTGGAATCTGACGGCGTGGCTGAACGGATGGTCAGGTGGGGCGTGCTCGTCGGCATCGTGGGGCGGGCGTCGCTGGGGATCGGGATCGGAGACGTCCTGGAAGTATTTGGAGAACGGCATGTGTGCTTCCGGGCTCGGCGTCGGGGGTCAGTCGTGCTCAGATTTCTGCTCTTCCCGCCCGCTTTTCTTCTCGCACGTCGCCAATCCAGAGATTCTGGTCCAAAAATGAATTTCATTTTCCGTTTTCCACCCCGCCGCCTACGCAGCCAAACAACTGTCAACCCCGATCCCACCCCGTCGAAGCTCGCGCAATTACGTCACACATGTGTTCATGACCCATTTGCTCGCAGTCCGTCTGTATTGCCGCATCTATTACTATATGCATCGAACGCAGATCCTGTTCGTACACAGCACGCCGCAACTCTTCCCGTTTACTTTTCGCCTCGTTTCCCCTAGCCATCACCCACTGGGTCAAGGTGATGTAGTGAATAAGAGGCGGTGATCCCCATCAGCTTATCAGACACCTTACTCCGTATCCTCATGCCGCACTCAGCAGACGCAGATCCACTCAATACAGTTGCAGGAACAAAATCACGAATCATGTACGCAGTACAGACGCATCACATCATACATCTACGCACGAAGTTGGTTGCGCAGGTTCTGCTCAAGGTTACCCTTGGGTCGGATGAACTGTACATAAGCTCCATCCCTAATAGTTCATCCGTTAGCTCCTATCGATTTTGGATCGGTCTAGGCACTCACTGCAACACCTTCTTGTCTTCCTTGAGCTTGAGGTATTCGTCCTTCGACACGTTTGTGAATCCCCACTTCTTGGATACAATGATCTTCTGGCGACCAGGGAACTTGTATCGGGCACGGCGAAGAGCCTCCGTGATCACAGCAGCGTTTTGCTCCTTGCAACGAATCGACATTATGATTTGACCAATGTCCACCCGTGCAACAGTTCCATAGGGTTTACCCCAGGCACCACGCATACCCGTTTGGAGACTGTAACATGTCAAGTAGTTAGCAACCAAACGAACCCTCTTATCGCCCACCCCTGGCCTAGCCCAACTCACCGATCAGCACCAGCACATGATAACATCTTGTTGATGCGAATAACGTGGAATGGATGTACTCGCACCCTCAAATGGAAAGAATCCTTTCCAGAGGTCTTTGTGACGTACTTGTTGGCGCAGATACGAGCTGCTTCCAATGCTTCACTTGAGAGTTGTTCGTATTCATCAGAAACGAGGTGTGCACAGAAGGGGAATTCGTCGACCGAGGCACGCTTGCGTCCCAAGTCGAAAATACGGATCTAGAGCGAAAAAATGTCACTAGTCCACCTCGAGGGGTATTATACGCGCGAACCCTACCTTGGGGTCGGGGACACCACGGTTATATCGTGACTTGGGATAGGGCTTGTTCTTGCAGTAGCGATAGCAACGAGCGGGACGGCGACCCATAGTTAAGTCTAAAAGAGGTTAAGGACGCTCTGGTTAGCGATCCGCGCGGACTCCTAGCGTAGAACGGCACAGAAACGACAAAAGCCCCTTCGACCCACAAATCACCCTTTATCACCCCATCACATCAAAGAATCGCAGTGATCCAACCAGCTTTCTGATCTACGCATAGATTGCGTACCCGTCCCACCCATTCCTGTACCCCTCCAAGAAGCAACGTCATCCAAATCTCCAAACCTTGCATCCAGCCCCCAAACACACTCCAACCACCCAAATTCCACGGAAACCACCTATCCAAAGGGCGGGGAATCGAACTCACATTATAACGGCCTAGGGAAATCGATGGGAAGGGGGGGAAATGTGGGCTGACCGAGCAGACTGTCGGCCTTTTTGTAGGCGTTGAGAGGTCGTCTGACTAAACACTTTTGCTGAGTAAGGTGGGTTGGAGATTAAAACTCCGATTGCGGGAGTTCGCGGTTTTCCGACAAGTGCCGGGCCGCCGAAGCCTGCTGGCATTTTCTCAGCTCAGCCAGCTCAGCCGTGGTGTGGCTTAGTGTGCTACGTACTTTTTCCGGCAGGAGGAGGAATGGATGGGTCCCATGTGCTGGAAATGCCGGCAAACGGGGATTCGACTCGTCATTTTGACTGATGCTGTCGTAACTCCACCTGAATGCCGCGATTGTGACTCGAAGCTTTGATTGTGCTTATTCAACACTTCGCTGTGCCTGTCATGGGTCCGAAGTTTTGGTGAGCTGTTTTGGCTGTGTCTACGGTACACGGGGAGGGGTAGCGTGAAGTGTTGGGCTACTTGTAGGGTATATGTGGTGCATTGATACAGCAACGATACAGCAACGAGTACTTGCACGTGTATAGGGTGGTGGGCTTGGCCTTGCAGAGTTGATAAGGATTGTTTTACGATCTTGTTCGACCCGTTTCTGGCTTGCATCAATGAGACTTTGGACTTTTATGGATGATTTGCGAACATGCGATGCGCACTGCAGCGAAATCGTGTTGTCGTTTGAACCTCTCGTTCTCATGGTACCAAACAAAGCTCGAGGAAAGTAGAGTTGCCAATGAGAAGAAACACTGGCCAAACATTCAGCTACGAGAAACACACACTGGCACTCAAGAACATCTTAGTCACTTCAAACTTTTCAATGCGAGAAGCAAGGTACAACGGCTTCCCGGTCCACACAGCAGGAGACGCTGTACTTTCGCTGTGCTTAGTGGTTATTGACTGTATACTTTCCGCTTTCAAAATTCTTCTGAGTTGGTAAATTGTTATATCAATGAATGACTTCATAGTTGGGCATTCAGTTGGACACGTATAAACTCAGAGGTGACTATACATTTGCGAATGTACTCAGAACTAGCGACCCATGAGTAATCGATGAGGCAAAGTTTGTATATTCGTTCTGTGTTTAGTAAAGTACTGCCGAGGAATCTTAGTAAAAACGAAGCGGTTCAGATCAGATGAGTGGCAAGTGTGATTGCATTCATACTTCTATATGCAACCTTCCATCTGAGTCACAATGTCATGTATGGTGATTTTCCGCCACTACATCAACAACTTTCAATATGCTATTAAAGATCAAAGGAGCCAAGGGAGCCTCTATGTTCTGCGCAAGCAACAGTTTTTCCAAGCCCATTGGAATGGGCTTATTCTATTTGATCTCTTTCAACCAACTCACGACTACATCCTAATTTGCATCTCCATTTATATCATCCAACAAAACGGTCTTTAATCTCGATTAAGATGCAACGTGCATTCCATGGCATTTGTCGCAAGTGCCACCCCTCAACTGATATCCACTGGGAATGAAACTCAACACTTGGATGCGAGAGAAAGTGGAGGAAATTCTATGCCATTGTGTACGGATGAATGATGGCGACATGTGAATTGTTTCGGGGAAAATAAAATGGATCGGGGGGGCCATCTCGAAGCGTCCGTTCGTCTATGCCCTCGATGTAGATCGACCTAATGCCTAGATTCAAACCATCCACTAACTTTGTCAGTGCGATATCGAATGTGAGCATATCAGTTACGTTCTTTGGATCTGGGTTCAACGTGAATCATTACAAGTATTTCGCCTGAATCATTGTCAGTAGGAGCTATTCCGCTCCTGAATCTGAATCGCAACCAGAGCAAGTGAACTCTATGCATATTGGCAGCCAAGAGGTCGAATACTTCGTCGTACTCCCCGTCAGTTGATTTGCCTGACCAAGTATCAATGTGCAATAGTAAGTCCCTTGAGCGCTCTAGCGGTGCCTTGAACCAATTCATATTCGACGTGAAGATGTACAGTATATCCGCAATCCTGGACGTGCCAATGCAGCCGCTCTCCATTGTGTGCAGAACTGAGTAACTGAGATCCAGCTACGAAGATTATAGATGCCAATGCTCGCATCGCCCTTGTCGAGCTTGGAAATTTCGTCTTGGAGAGCATAAAAGGAGCTGGTGAGGATGTGGCTTTGTATCTTGTTGATAACATCAAAGGAAAGTGTCGATAGAGGGATCAACGAATTTCTGCAACGTCGTAGTTTGGCGAGCTGGGCCACTAGAGGAGCTATTTCTGCATTGATACTTGCGATTTGAGCTTCAATGCGAGGAGAAAGCTTCATTTGCGGTTGGGTACTATGGTGGAGAATGATAGTGATCGATGAAGTGTACTATTACTTGTTGTACGTCATTTGTCTCTGGTTCAATTCTCTGCCTCTGCCCTCTATGCCGCTTGTGCCACATTCTCTTTAACTGACCTAGAAATGAAATTTCATCCATTGTGCAGTGCGAACATACCCCACTGGCTGGTAATCGATGACTCACCGGCTGGTGCCGGTGACCTAGCCTCACTGACGGCTCAATCACATACAGACCCCTATACATTGGTAAAAACCCCTCTCTAAAATCAGCACAGCGTGCCTCTGCAAATGCACTGCATTTGCACTTGATAACCCTGCTTTCTTCCTACCCTCTTGACGTGAACACAAAGGAACTATCCAAGGTTTCTTGCATCTCGAAGTGTCGAACAACAGTTCCACCGCGAACGATCATCGTAGTGTCATGCGGAGGTGTACGCTCCTGTTACTGCTGGGTGGGGTGCTTGGATGGAAGACTGTAATAGTGCATGCCCAGATGAATGGGCCATACCCATCTCCAATAACCGGTATGCTATTTGTTCATTTACTTACGCCCTAGTTGACCACCTCCCGAACAGACGCAACAATCCTCAACTTCGCTTTGGCGTTTGAACAGCTTTCAAATGCATTCTACGACAATGGATTGGCGAAATACGATGCTCAATCCTTCAACACCTCAGGTTTCGCACCAGGTGTTCGCAACCGATATCTTCAAATTGCTGCACATAAAAGGGCGCATGTCCAGTCTTTGGTAGAGGCATTATCTGGGAGTGGGAACGCCACGTTGCCTTGCGAATACAATTTGTACGTCCTCGACTTTTGGATCTTGCTGTTTCCATTTTCTCACGTTTTCCTTGTGATTGTCTACGTCAGTCCGCACAACGACACACAGACGTTCACTTCGCTGAGTCAGATTATGGAAGGAGTCGGGACCTCCGCATATATCAGTCTCATTGCCCAGCTGACCTCGTACAGCTATCGCCTTCTCATATCGCGCATCCTTTCCACAAGAGCGCGTCATGCATCCTGGATAGCTGCATCTGTGAACTCGTTTACACCTTGGGGTGGTCCATTTGATGTAAGTTTTATCGTCATCTCCACCCATCGACCTTTCTCCCGCCGAACCAAGAGAAGTACTTCCAACACCTGTCCTAGTGATGTCCATCTGTACTCGTGTGCTCATATCATATCAAACAGGTTCCATTAGATATGGACAGCACGTACACATTCATGTCAAAATTCATTGTCTCATGTCCATCAACCAATCCACAAATGCCGGTCAGCATCTTCCCTGCAGTAGTTATCGGAGCAGGAAGACCTGGGACGACTGTCTCAATTCAGTTCAACGATACCCAAACATCTTCAACAGCTTTAGAAGCGACGGGTGCGAGGCCTAGCAGTACGAGTCCAAGCGCGAGCCCTAGTACAAGCGTGATGAGCAGCACTCCTTCGAGTATGGGTGCCACGGGTACTTTGACGGCGTTGGCAGGTGTGGGAGGCGCCACTGTCACAACTCCTCCTTTGAGTGCAGTTGGTGCTAGTATTGGAAACTCTTCCAGAGAGAGCTTGAGAAGGAGATGGTCGCTTGGATCTAGATGGGAAATTGTTGCTTCTGGTTCTGGACAAGGTAGTGAATCTGCGTCCAAGCCAACAAGTGGCACCATGGCATCGTTTGCACCACTCGCACCACTGTCCAATGAATCGTCCACGCCACTATCCCCTTTTTCGCCCATTGCCACAGGTTCAGTAAACTCCAACCCCAGTCCGCAATTACCAGTCCCAACTCCCATACCACTTAATCTCACATCAATCTCCTCACATGCACCAAGCCCAGGCCCAGGCCCAACATCCGCTGCCTTATCTATACCTAGTGTTTCGCTTCAGTCAGTTCCAGGCCCTCCTCCAAGCTCAAGCTCAAGCTCAGATTTTGGGACTATAACCTCTGGATCCGGGCCATTTGCATTTCCCCACACATCCCCGTTTTCGACGAGTACTGTTGGCAGTGGTGTTGGTGCCAGCACCAGCATTAGTGTACAGGTGGGGGCACCTGGCCCATCTAGTGATGGTACGACATCGTCACTATACACAAATGAGGTCTCGACCTCGTCTAATGCTATACCATCAATACGTGCTTCTGGTCTACAAACTGTCCCAACACTCTCTGAAACGCTTCTAGCTTCGATAGCCTCGAATTCAGCAACTTCGACATCATTGAGATTCATTTTCTCCCCATTTTACTCGGACCTGATCTCAACTTCGTCGTCGTCTACGTCATTGTTGTCCCCTTCAGAGTCTTTTCCAACTTCTGCCCCTAGATCCACAGAATCATCTCCTTTGGCTCCTTCAAATGCCACAACGGCACTAGAGCCTACTGCTCCGCTGTCAGAGATCCCTTCTTTAGCACCTCCTGTGTCATCGGATCCCTCTATGTTCTCGGGCATGGTTCACAATCCCCGACAGGCCTCTCCTGCATCACCTACCTCACTTTCCCCATCGTCCTCTCTATCAACTTTCCCCATCCCTCTCTCCAATCCTCCACCCTCTTCATTTTCCACCTCGACTCCACCAGATCCAACGGCGAGACTACCAGAGTATCAAGCCCTGTTCATGCAAGCATCGCGATTGGACCCGACACCAGTCCCAATCGTAAACTCGGCTGTTGCGCTCCCGCGTGATCTGCAAGGCCAAATTTATGTCCTGGTCGTTCGTGGGCAGTTTTCGATTCCGGGTGTCGGTGCCAGCGTTAGTCCCGGTTTTTCGTCTACACCGGGTTCTTCCGTATTGTCATCTACACCTACTTCGGTGCCTACTCCTGCCCCGTCGTCGACGCCTATAGATGCCATTTTAGCAGGACAGGAGGTACCGGTTGGGGAAATTATTGCCGGACCTGCCATTGTGGCTTTTGATGGTAACGTTGAGATTATGGTCACTTTCTAGAATTGTTGTATGTGGATAGTGGCCTACCATAGTGATCAATACCCACATGGGTGAGAGTTCAAGAGCTCTATCATAGCTTAATGCACACTATTCATCCCAGGGAAATGTCTCACTGAATAGAGGTGTATTATGGAATTTAGGTGAAGCGTTAGATTTGATAAGATATTAATTCGCCAATCTAAAATACGGGCAGGAAAAATGTACATTTATCAAACGTTTCCGGGCGTACCACTACCAACTATTCTAGTCCAGTTGAATTCCATTGGGAGGTCTATGCCCCGCAGATGCACACTGTCACTGCTCATCTCCAACATTCGACTGCTGATCGTTTTGGCTTGCTTTTCGGACTCCTCTGTTTCGAGTAAAAAATACTGAGAATCCAAGCCGGACCTCTTATTCAACTCATCCAACTTGAAGAGAGCCAAAAATTTGGTTTGTTCTTCTTGCTTAATGTTTTCCTCCGGTGCCCATTTTAACTTGACGTCGCTTTTCTTAATTTCCTTCCATGTCCAAAATGGCCCAGATCCTGCTAATGCAATGACTGACTTTAATTTTGGATAAATGGTAAAATGGATGGCGCAGTACCTTTGAAGATCGCTAACCGCTTCTCCCAAGTATCCTATTAAACCCGAACGCCATCGAGCAACATTTATACGGCCATTGTGTCGAGGTGGAGTTCTCCAATCAGGAGAGCACACTTGTAAGCGACCTGGACACCGCCTCGGTAACGCTATTGAAGCACCAGGTATCCAAGCTGATTGGCTACGGCGGCAGGGTCGTCTTCGGAGACAAAGTTCTTAGCATCCGCCGGTGTTGGCGGGTCAACATGACTAGCGACGATGTAGTTAATCAGCAAATCTGGGAAAGTGTCTTTGGCCTTGGCGTCTGCTATGGTCTCCGCACCCCATGAAAGGTTACAACTATGCTTCTGCAATATTTATATTAGCTGTTGTATATTTTATCGCACGACCAATATACGTACCTCGGTGGCTTTTTGCTTCCCTTTTCGAGCGTGCTTACGTATTTCAAGATCGTCAATCGCGGCATCTAATTATCCTTGCTTTGCTTCGTCTTGGGCATTGATGTTTTCCTTGATGCGTAGTGAGTGTCATTCTCCTTTGGGGCCTACACGGGATGCCAGTTCTTTTTCAAACTGCTCCTTTGTGCACCGGAGTTGCTTCTCCAAGACGACGTCGTGCGCCTCATATCGCACTTCTCCTGGCAGGAAGAGTATACAATCTGCCCCGGGGACAAATTGCACTGAGCACGACGCAATCTTCTGGATAAGCGCCTGGTAACAAGGGTAAAAATCTCGTTCAAGACGACGGGGGTTGGAGCGATAGGAGTAAGCATTGCTGAGAGCGATGAGGTCTCTTACATCCGGCTCATAAGAGCTTGAGGCTATGCTGAGCTTAAAACGTGGTATGGGAAATTTAAAAAATAATGATGGAGAAGCTGAGGTGATGGTCATGTTTAAATCTTCCGGGAGGCGCCGCTCGTCAAAGTGGTTATAATGCAGTAAGAAGTATATCAGGGGCACAAGAGCGAGGACGAATCGATATGCGACGAGGGGCAAAGGAAGGGCACAAGAGGTTATTCTTCAATGGCAAGAGATTCAAGTCGATTATACACCTGGTGAGGCCGGCCTCCACACGACACTACAGTACGCCATTGCCGCTTAAATATAATAATGCTATATGAATATAATGGCAGCGTCTAATTGCTATACAACTCTCGCAACGTCGGGGGCGCACAACGCAAGCAAACATGGACCCACCTCTCCCAATGCACGTGATCAGTCACATGTAAGCCAAAACCCACCATCCCAATCCTTTGACTAAAACCACGACACACAAAACGTCAGTAATCAAATTTACGCCCTGTCCTCAACTCATGCCTATCCTGTTCCAGCATGTCTGAACCCCGAGATTATCCTGCCAACCCTGCCAACCCCTTCGATCCACCTTCATTATCCGTTCTAGCACAAAGTGATGAACACTTCTATGGGTTTATCGTACCTTGGGAATGGTTCTCCCGGGATCTGGGGGAAATACGTCGTCGTTACCCATCCCGACTACCAATCCTAGACAAATCTGAGAAAGATAAATACTTCGGCGACTTCAATTTTGATATTCTGCGTGATGCAGTCTTTGCCATCGAGGACATGTGGCACAAAGGCCCCAGGGTGCCCTGTAAGCGACAAGTCACGACTGGTGAGGAGTGCAACTATATCATAGCTATTGCGTGCTTCAGAGGTAGACTTACAACCACGCGACTCCTGAAAATGGTTCTCGATGAGTTGACTCTTGCCCCACACAAGATACAGGATATAAAGGACAAATTGGCAGAGTACCAGATCACTGCCGCCCCTGGGTGGTACCCAGAGTAGTATATGGATTCTTTCCATGACTATGTCCCAGAACCTTACTGTTGTGTTGTATGTTAGACTCCGAATGCGAGCAGTATTATCTAGTTGAATCACCTCGAAGTTCATCACATTGCAAAATATAAATAAAAGACGGTATCTTAACCGAGAGATGGATGTCCAAGTATTTTTGTAGACGCCATGTCTCTTAGATCGGTGGTAAAAAGTGACCACTTGCGCGCCCTCCCCCCTCCCCCCTCCTTCGCGTCAACGCGGTTAAAGCTTGGCATCAGCAAACTTGATTACATCGCCGACATAGAAATGTGAAGCTATCAACAACACATCCTGCACTTAATCCGATATTTTTTTTTCAGCAGGTCCACCAGGACTTCGACATTTTCCACCAATCCTGCGATTCCACTGCTACTCTCGGTCATGGTACAACATTCCAAGTTTTTATGGAGTTCCTATACCTGGGAGTGGCTACGCCGAGACTTGGGGGAGTTACTCCCCGAGCCCTGACCATGAGAGATGGGGTATAATACATAGCCAGCTCAACTTTGATATCTTATGGGATACTGTTGTCTCGATTACGTAGCTCCCATTTTTTTCCTCCGCTTGATTTCTTTATTCAAGAAATATTTTAATACCGACTTTCTCGGTCAAGCTAATCCAATGATCTCTTACGTCCTTTTCCGTAGCCTCATGAAATGAATTGCAAGTCACTCAGTGGTAGTAAATAGTAAATATACTCATAGTTGAGATTTGTACGATAGGGAGACATCGGATCTAACACAGGGTATACCCTTTCGTACCACCCAGCTATCCTCAGGTTTACTGCCCTTGACACACGCATCTGCTTCACGAGTCGACAATGCTCGACCGAGCACTAGTTTTCGGCTAGGGATTCTGTGTGCACGATACCTTCGTCAGACCACTCCACATAAGTCACATCATTTTCAACGGAATTCTCATCATTGATCTCGTCCTCCATAGATGTGGCACGGGTAGCGACATGGCTAGTACCCTCTGGCCACTGCAGGTTCTTCACCACCCAGGGTGGCGGCGCGCGCCTCAGCAAGGTCGACGTAAAATGTGAAGGTGGAGTTCCGGGGTTCGGATAGCCCTTGGGATTTCTTATGCTCTCGCGTCTCTCAGGACCATACGTATAGATTCCTCCTCGAGAGATGACGAAACCTGGCACCCCACGATAATACGCATTTATGATGTCTGCTCTGGATGGATGAGGGTCCCCTCTAACTCTCTCTGAAAGGGGATGAGTGTGGAAGTTTGCAACTATCGATTGTCGAAGTTAATTCTAAGCTGTTGAGTCCTATCTCGCTGATCCGTGCTTACCCAAGATGACATTGTTCCTGCTGGTTCCTGGCCTGTTCAAATCTATTGCAGCGTTCCGACCCTCTGTCCTTTGATTCATAGTGTCTCCCTTTGGAGCACGGGTAATCCATGCCCTCGTCACTCTGCTGGGTACAGGGAAGTCTACATAGAAGTGCAGTGAGATTGGAGAATAACACTACCAGTAAACGGTCCGCACCGATATATATGAAACCACCTTGTTCGCAGCAGTGGTATGGATCAAGGAAGGACTCTTTCCATGCGTTTTGGAACGTGCCATTGTCCTGCCTTGTCAAAGATTTTATCGCGTTTATAAGTTCTCTCGCAGAAGGACAGGGAGCCATTGTAGGGGGTGATTCTGTACCTCAGGTGCACGATTTGGTGCTATTTAATAGGCTGTCGTGTTTGACTCTTTTGAGAAGCTCCACAGCTGTTCCTCTAATCTTAGGGTTGAGTTCGGCGAATAGAACAAACGCTTGATGCACCAGATATGCTGATGTTCGGGGTGCTTACAAGATGTACACCAAACGCGGAGATTTACTAATTATAACCACCAGAAGCTTGGAAAACGAGCCTAACCACAACTGATTTGAGCACCACTGGAATGCGCCCTATTTCACTGGGGTTTTCCTTCCATTCATCAAAGCCAGTTGCAGAACACAATTGCGAGCTCTCCTCACTCTATCTTAAGGTATGTTGTCGCAATTGCCCACTTCGCATTGGAATGGACTGGAGGTCATACCACTCGAGCGTTACATTCTGAGGCGCTTCAAGGCTCCACACCCCGAGGGTTCCCTTGTGTTCATAGTCGAATGCACTTGAATTCCAGTTAGATCAAGGTACTATATGAGCTTCGTGCTTCACGAGGAACCACTCTCATCCATTTCTTTCCTATGGTACCTTTCGGGACATGACATTACCATCGCTCCAAATGTTCGGGCCTTGTATCCACCTCCACAAACCCTTGCATATAGCACTATATTCGGACTGAAGCTTGAAGACCAATTAATGCAATGGGCAGCATGGCTCGTGCAAGTGCTTCACGTAGAGCCGTTGAGTACCTCTTCCACTTCCTCTCTAAATGGTATGCTATCAATCGTACCCTCCTTCTCTACACACATCGCAGCGGCCTAAAAGCGGTGAGTCAATAATGATCGACACAATCAGAGATTGAAACACACCTGCGCCGCAAATCGTAAAGCCCAAAGGACTCCGTTGATACCAGGTCGGGTGCTGCCTTCGCTTTCAACTTCCATTAAACCACAGACAAAATATCCTGTAAAGCAATCCCCTGCGCCAGTGGTATCGACGACTTTGCTCCTTAGGATTCCAGTTGGGAGTCGGACAAAACCCTGATGCAGGAGGGTCTAGGGCATACATGAGGATGCAAGTATGTTAAGCACGATGACCAAGAACTGACATTGTGTGTTTCTCCGACAGGATATGAAGGCAGGTGAGCTAAAAGTCCCCTCGCTCCCAGCGTACAGATTATATTGGTGGTTCGTAGAATTGGGATATCCGCCAAACCCCGTAAAGTGGCCTCAATAGGCTCGGCATCTTTTCGTGGGGAACCTGTTCCCGAGAATTACGGGAAATTGGGCAGTCTTAAATGTGCTGATGAGTGATACGCTTGGTGTTGTACTCACCTGACCCGAATTCAGCTGACCCGATATTCTGCTCTGAAGACCGCTTAGCCAGTTCTATAAATGAATCGAGTATATTTTCCGCTTCTCCCTCGTTGACTATCAACCAGTCAATATTTTGCCACACTTTTGCCTCTGTAAGTCGCCGAAATTGAGAATGCGTAGGTGAAGGAGAGGGATTCCATATAATAGTTGGAATTTTAGAGAGGTGTGTCTTAGTGGAAAGAGCATAAAGCGTGGAGCTGAAATCAATCTCGTTCTGCAGAAGGAGGTGTGTGAAGTTGGGTTGAGGAGACGACAGTGGGGATGCGCGAACAATTTGGGAGGAAAACAGCTTGGATGTTGTTGAAAGCTCGTTGGCGGTTACTCCGCCCAATTCATGGTAGACAGTGTGGTTGGCCCCAGGGAACAGTACTTAAGATCGCATGTGGAGGGGTTAGATAGCACCACAAAAATAAAGAGGTCTCAAAACACATACCGATGCTATTCTCCCCGTCATCTGCAACTTGGATGATCGCCCTACCCGTTGGTTCCTGCGGTCTGGGTGAGAAATGTGGCGAAGATGGTGAGGGTTTTCATCGTAATGACAATTAATACACACATCTACCACCCCATTTTTTGGTGTATTGCTGTAATGTTATGCACCTACCTCAACGACCAAAATGCTATTTCCATCCAATCCCCACTCCACCATCTTCTCTCTCGTCCATGTACCATCCTTCTTTCCAATACATCCGTAGAAATCCACATTTACGCTACCGTTGCCACGTCCGCTTGCACGAGCAATAGCCACTGCCTGATTCGCTCCTTTGCCACCTACCCGACACTCGTAATGGTGGGACGAGATCGTCTGGCCTGGTTGGGAGATATTTGTGACTACGATCCAGCAGAATCATCGTGCCACGTCACAAATTACCATTCAAATAGAAAATGATTTAACAAGACGTGAGAGAGTTTGTGATTATTTCTGAGCAACTTCAAGTTAGAGAGTGTCTATCGACTTGCCATAGAAGTATTCGTCGTTATCTGTCAGAGAGATCAACATCAAAGGTCGAGTATGTTGATTCAGAGCCTCTTACTGATTGATCCCCGTACTGCACATCTCATCGTTGCTTGGGTGGACATCCTGCAATATCAGCCGGCAGAAGAGGCGCGAGAACAGTGATACAAACTACGGACCTTATCATATATTTGGATTGGAGGCAAATGCCAAATACAGACAACCAATCAGGTCATCCGACTCGGGAGTCGCATTCAACACATACTACACGACACCAGCCAGTTTGGGTCGCTTATGGGTGCCGGTACATACACAAAAGATATAGAGGAAGATGATATGAAAGGATAACGTCCAATGCGTCAGTTAGCAACTCGATCCAGCGCATCTGTGTGTCCTGATGTCCCTATTATACAATCAGCAAGATTTTCGATTGAACAAATTGTAGCTCACAAAATGGTTCATTCCAGGAAACTCAACAAAGGTCGTAGATTTAATCCTCTTTCCTTCCCCAACCAATTTCTCATAATTCATTCTTTCGTATGCAGTCATATATCCTCAAATAGCCAGAGTGATACGGAAGTCGATGAGGTTCATGACGTCAGAGTTGGAGAAATTACGTTTATGGCATGTAGAAACCCAAATTGTGAAGTGTTTGAGAATCCCGGGTGGCATTGTGAATGCAGCGTGGGCGGAGAGGTTGCATATACCTGACGAGTATTCGTTTCCAAAGGAAGCCATTGACGCGTCTCTCATGATATTAGGGTAGGGGATTTAAGCTAGAGCTTAAGAGTTATATAATAGGTTTGAAGGTGATGTTCCATTTTATTACAGCAGGTAGGTTCCTGGACCTGCAATTGCATTTGTCATGATATCGAACGCATCTTCAATGTCATTTCTTCATATATTAATGGCGAATCCAGGAGAGGTGTAGAAATGGACGCCAAGAAGTTTCCGCATCGCCATAATTCGATAAGTTGAGTCTCTAAGGATCGCACAATTTAAGACATACGGTTGAGGAAAAGTTGCAAGGAGCCAGCAATATAAATGAGACAAATACTGAATATAATTTGACGTTGAGTATCATAAAGCACGACCTAGACATTCTGGTACCGTACAAGAGAGATGGTTCAGTCTGAAATCATACGACGTGCTCGTGAGGGGAAGTACTGATGCAATCCAACATCTATGAATGATACCGATTTACCACATAACACAAATCTCATGCTTCCTGCTATCTGGGTAGGGAGGTGTCACGATGTCAGGTATGTCGATTCTCCACTACCACATTGGCAACAGCTCCTAGCATCCTCCCAAAGATCGAGGGATCCAAGCGATCAGCTGCGTTCTGCGCAAACGACAATGTTTCTAGACCTACTCCCTGCTGTTTTCTCCCTTCGACCCAACGCACAACCACATCCCAATTTACACCTCCATCCATATCATCCAACAAGAGGGTCCTCAGTCCCGGGTAAGATGCAACACGCATTTCATGGCATTCATCGCAAGGGCACACATCCAACTCGTAATATTCATCAAAGCACCAGCGATGGACCTTGATATTTGGATGTGAGAGAAAGTGAAGGAGTCCAGCGCTACTCCGTGTGCGAACAGTGTGAATGTCGGAGCGGTCGTGGAGGCGATGCAAGGTGCTTTGAAAGTTCTCTTCGTCCCAATCATCAGTATCCTGAATATCGACTGAAGAAATTTCAACCCTTGAGGATTGTGTGAACCGAACGAGGTTCTTATGGAACTCGTGGAGGGTGGGATAGCTATGATTTTCTTTAGGTTCAAACTCGACGGTTAGTCGAACGAAGGTGTTGTTGGCGGAATCCTGAGCCTCCACCTCGATTGCTTGGCCAGGGCAGTAGGCTAGCGAGAGGTGATGAAGCCGGGTACGACTGCAGGTGAGGTTGTTGAGGGTGCTGCTGTTGAGTATTTTCTCCAAAGACTCGAAATAGGTTGTCCCCTCCTGGACTGAGAACACATGTGTGCGGATATCAACACGCTGAATCGAAGGAAGTATAAGGCGAAAGAATGGACGCCAAATTGAATCATGGCTCTTATACTCTAGGTGTAAAAGGTGTGGTAGCGTGATAGCTTGAATTTGATCCGACGGAAGTGAGTATGACTTGACATAGAGCCTACGAATGCCTGTGCAACGTGTGAGTATGTCCAATTCATCTTGGTAACTAAGACGCTCGAGGGTGAGGTCGGTGACAGTTGGCAATTTGGAGGGGAGAAGATGGAGCCAGGAGTCCCTTCCCTCCCTGTTTATAACGAGCTTGCGTAGCTTTGGCATGACAATCGACGAATTAACCTGGTTCGTATTTTCACGAGTTGCGTCGCCGGTAACTTGGAGAGCCTCGAGGTGACGAGCATCCATTCCGCGTGACTTGATGTGGTCCCAGTCGATGGATGGTGGTGAGAGGCATAGCGAACGGACTCTCTCGATATTAGCCATTGCAAGCCGAAACAGTGTCTTGCCGTGTTCGGGATCGAATGTGTGCTTGATAGCGATATCCAGGGAATGGGACTTTGAGCGTTCAAGATAGGCTTTGAACCCATCTACGTTTGTCGTGCAGATGAACGACCACAATGCCGGTGATTGCGACACTACATCTCTCCAATGGGAGTAAACATGGGCGAATGTGATCCATTTATAAGCGCGGTATGTCGAATCCTCTCGGAAGGTACTACCACAGGGCCATTCAAATGCATCTATGGCGTCGTCGGTGGCGAGTTTGATGATGGCAGTGGTGAGTTCTGGGGGAAGTGCTGAGATGGGCATTATTAAGTTTCTTCGTCGCCGTAATGATGCCAACTGCGCTTCCGCCGCGGCAATTTCAGCATCAACTTGAGCTAGTTGAGATTTCAGTCGCGGGGAGTACATAGTGGGCTGTGAGGTTGAAAGACTGTAGCAGTTGAAATAGCGAGGTCCTGGTGAGTGGCGTGGGACCTAGCGTGTACGGAGCGCCCGGCAAAAGTTTGTTGGATGACTCACTGTTACACGGATTCAAGCTTTTATCAGTTACGACTGAGGCTTGAAACTTGTATCCGAGCTATTGGAAGGCACTGTAAATAGTTATATTTCGCAAATCGGGCCCAAGCCTGGTGCGTGTGTCATCTGGCATCACTCCCGGGTGCCCCAGAAAGAGAAAGGCCATCAGGAAAACTTGGTTTGGCTGAATATTGTTACCGAGAGAGCCTTGTTTGTATATTATGCATATTTAATGGTTTATACGAATGAATTATCATGAAAATCAGTAACGAGAAAAATTATTGTTCTTCACGTTGCCTCCCCCCTATATTTGGGTTCCGTGTCATTCGTAATTAGATGTAGTTTTTGATAATTTCATAAAATTATACTCGTATTTCAGATTATTCCCATATCATTCCCATGTAATTTTTGATATTTTCAGGTAATTATGTTTATATTTCAGATTATGTTTATGCATTTCGTGCAGAATTTCAGCCATTTCACAACTATTTTTGAGTAGTAGGACAAGGAATTCTGATTTGTTAGGGGGCTATGGTACAACGACGACCTACAGCTACAGTACAAGTATTCTACTACTCAGGGAGATATTTGCGACAACGAGGAGTCATACAGTCGGTGGCAGGAGTGCAGGTAACACCGTTACCGGCACACTGCCTTTCGTGCATGGATGACAGACAGGGAACGACGTGCAACTCGTCACAGGTGCTTCACCAGTGGTGTAACCTCACCACTGATTTGCCACCTGGAGAGGGGTTGCATTGCTCCCAATATGAATGCGTATTTCAGTATTTATCAAGCTTTGGCATAGGTGGACTCGGAATGAGTGGGGGCGGTCATGGTGGTGCGAGGGCAAGAGGCGAAGGCGACCTTGCAGCACTCTCATACCCCTCTGAAGCCGCGACGCACCCATTTGGTGTAGCTCCTGGAGCTATCCGAGGACATTGAGTCAAGGCCCTGGAATACCGGATTTGAGGATTGACGCCGGGTTGTGCTTGCGCTAAGTCCGTAGAGGTAGACGCTGGAGAGAGCGGGCTCACGTGAGTGTCCAAGTCTATCAGACTATACCATAAATATCTGAACTAAGCCTTAATGAGAAAAGGGCTTCGATAGTTCGAAGTATTTTATGATAACGTTTCAACAATTTTGTTCTTTACCGTTTATTCCACTGTTAAATTGTATAATTACAATAAATTTCTGTAAATACCCAGTTTCCCTGATGAGATCGAGGCGATCCCCATTTGCCATCCCAGTAAAAAGATGGGCTTCACATTATTTCGGAGCAACCTGGAGAATGTCCACAGACTCACCATAGGAATATTCATCGTTATATGCCAGGGTGATCAATATCAAAAAATTGAGTATGTTGGTTCATAACTTCTTACCGATTGATCAAACAGCACATCTCATGCTCGCTCGAGTAGCCATCCTGCAATATCAACTGGCAGAAGAGAGGAGAGAACAGTGACGCAAACTACAGGTTTCGTTCTTAATTTGAATTGGTGGTCAATCCCAGTGAGAACGTGTTCCGGCATCAACCGGGAAAAACCGTCGTTGGACGGGCCAGCCAAAATACTCCACTGTCACAGTCTGTAAACCGTAGCGTACCGCCTTGAACCTTAGGTAGCCGTAGGAAATCGTATTCCCGGTTTTATACGGTTTGTTTTTGAATAAAAAATGTTTATTGGGCTGACTTCATTACATTGACTGGCAAGAAACGCAAAAAACCGTAAACTGCTGTCGCGTCTCACCCCGCCAAAAACTGCCTCAAACGATCGTATACCGCCTCGAAACCCACTGCTCCCGTTTTTGCCGTCCCATTACCGTCCCATTCAGCGTCCTGCAGCCATATCCGTG
>KB722773.1:0-12122 GCA_000349905.1 Volvariella volvacea V23
AAATTTTCGGGAACACCTAATACTTGATGGACGTCTCGAATGATTGCACCGGATGCCTGATACTTGTGCAACACGGCACTTGGGACGTCAGGTGGAGGTGAAGTCCAGTTGTATCTGTATCTTGACGGAGCATCGCGACGATATGCGCGATGTCCATACGAGTCAGAATCGATATAATATTCGAACTCTTCGTCGGAGGGTAGGCAAGAGAGTTTGAAGAGTGGATAGGAGTCAACTACAAGGCATCCGACAATCAGTTCCATCCATCTACCGTGAGGAGAGCCACACACCATGGAAGACCTCGTAGTCCAGATCGATCGTATATGTCCACTCGATTAATTCATCGTTCATCGGCGAGTGAATCCGAATCAACCACGGTTCCTCTGTATCAGCCTTGTCATCACCGCCTCCGGATTTCTCCCTTTGTTCTTTCTGTTCAAGTAACTTGTCCAACCACTCTCTAGTGTCCTTCAGGTACATCGCGTAGGAGTCTGGATCATTTCGTGGTACAGTTGCTAGGAGTTCAAGCCCAAGTCCTGTCAGTGTTTGGTCAGAACGAGATGCGTACTAGGTGAAATGGTGATGAAGTCACCTTCTGGATAACTGTCCCAGTGGTTGTATTGATAGAAGTAGAGGCCCTTGTGGCGATAGATTCTGCACAATTGATAAGTACGCTTTAGTTTGCGAATGACTACTACACACCGATAGCCCCTCGTGCCCATGGTGGTAAAGGTGTCGATGTCTTAACCAGAGTGGTGTGACGACTCGTGTTTAATTAACGCGTTACGCGCCAAGGCTCGTGCCTTGATTGTACTAATTTGTAGCTCCATACATCCTCTACGCCTTAATAATGTAACAATCTACGAGGAGGATACCGGCTCCGATGGAATAGCGACATTGATGCTAAGCAGCGCCCATAATGCGTCATGGCGAATTTCGTTTGCCCATTGTCTCATCTCGTACCTTTGTTCTATCTCATTGCTTGCGCAGGTCTTTCATCCGCATTATCCAGCCTACTCTTTCGGCTAATTAAAGCGGCTGTGGCATCTTCTCAAGTTTTTATCCATCGATTCAAGGTACCTACCTAGCCGGCGTTACCTTCTTGACTCTTAACTCACTTTATTGTCTAGCTTTCCCTCGTTAACAATGCTTTCTTTCGGTATCATACTAAGTGTACGCTGTGCACCATCAATTTGGTACCCCAACCAGCCGCTGCCCTGCGTCACGACATCTATGCATTCACACATAGCGAAATCACATTTTGATTTATAATACCTTACAGCAGTAAAAACAAGGTACGCTGATTAAATGCAATTTAAATCCTGGTAATCAAATTCATAGGTAACAACGATTAGTGCAAAGCGACTCACCTTCTCATGACTATTTCTCCCCACAACCCACCCTTCAAAGCCCCACTACCAAGCACCCAAACCCGCCTCACCGCCTCTTCAACACCAACGGAACAGGCCCGACGGAAAGCACCGTGCCCGCCTGGTGGGCAAACCCCATCACCCTCGTCTCCCACATCTCCTTCGTCTCCCCCTCGTCCAACTTGACCTCGACCCTCCAGTCGCGCAAGATGCACACGAGCAAACATACAGCCTCGATCGTGGCGAACTTTTTGCCGACGCAGCTGCGCGGGCCGGTGCTGAACACGGGAATTTCGGAGTCGGGGATGGTGTGCCAGCGGGAGGGGAGGAAGGCGTGTGGGTTAGGGAAGTGGTGTGGGTTGCGGTCTGTGTGGGTTGGGAGGCGTGAGTGGTGGGTAGATGGAGGCGATGAGGGTATGAGGAGGGTACGCACTGATGGATATCAGGTCAAAGATGACCCAAGTTCCATTCTTGAGGACAACAAGGTCTTCGGATGGGTGTTCGACTTTGACGGGGGCGTCAGTGGTTAGTTGTCTTGCGAGGAATATAGGCGGTGCTATGCGAGAACGAAAACATTTAGATGAATGAGAGAACAGGAAAGCGAAGAGCCTACGATATAATCGAAGTGCTTCCAGGAAGCACGAGTGGATGTGTTTAAATGGTGCCAAGTTGTCAATCTGACATTTAGTCTGTCATTTGTGCGAGACGAATATAGAAAAATAAAGCGTGCATACAGATATGCCAGAGTCCACGGATTGTACGGCTTCTTGGTACGCCTTCTCTTGTTCTTCAGGGTACAGTGCGAGGAACCCAAGAGCCGCAGACAAGCCTGCAGCAGTAGTTTCTGACGAGCAGCTAACATTAGGGTTGACTTGGAGCAAGCCACGACTAGCACTCACCATGTCCAGCAATGAGAATGCCGACAATATCCGCTCTCTGAGCAGCATTTTCACAAATCAATTGACTATACGACCATCAAAGCAACTTACCACTTCCTCGTCGCTCATTATCTGCTTCCCACTCCCTTCTGACGAGAACTGGATCAATCTCCTCAACAACCCACCCTTGGCATCGTCCTCATCTATGGCAGTTGGTGCCTCGTTCCTTTGATTGGAAATCAAGGTCGCGCAACCATCGAATACGGTCTTCCATGCCAAATCGATCCGACGAACCCTGGATGGAGCGGTATTAGCATTTGTGCTGGCCTTGCCACAACCAGAAGCATAGAAATTCACGTGTCATTTGGAAGTTTGTAGGCCAACTTGGGGAGAATCAATCTCGGGATAATAGTATCTGCTAAAACTCCGACGGCTTCGTTGAACGGCATATCGCCTTTCACTTGTTGATTGCTGGTAATTCCAAATCCACAGCGTGAAATGACTTTGATGGACATCTATGAAGCAATCGTTAGGACGGCGTGCTCGCAACGAGCTAGGTTTCTGACCTTGAGGATAAGTTCGTTGATGACGGGAACGAAGACTTCTTCTTTGTTAGTCCATCCTTCGTCTTCGAATGTTTCGCGATACACGGAAAGGGATTCTTCGCGGACGTGTGAGTGGCTGAGCTGTAGTTAGTTGGATTGCTTGTTGATTGGAAAAATAGATGTAGCTTACATTCTCCCACCAAAGGCTGGAGCTACGACTCTTCGATGAAACCTCCACTGTTCCCCATTCGCGGAAATAATGTTATCCCCAACTATGCTATTAAGAGGCGCGTCAATTACCACAATCATGACGTGCATAATAACGGAACATCATACGAGGCAATGCTCAGCTCCCGTGGGCGGGAATGGTTGAACTTGTTCTCCGATCCAAGAATTTGCTTCATCACATTCCACGAGGAGACGTAGTATGCCGGCATACCAACGAGCTTTGGAACGATGGAAATGAGGTCATGGGTGTGGTTGAAAAATGCTGGCCGGTTTCGTTGTTGAATGAATAAGGCGCCATCGATCTCAAGGTACATACCTGTTTCCCGCTGGTGCCATGACCACAATTGGCCCATGCTGAAGAATGACGGTGGGAGGGCGGCGCCGAACAACGATATAGGTGAAAACAGTGGTCTATAGCCTGGTACATGTCCGACCGCCTGCAAAAGAGAGGGGAAAAAGCTCAACACCGTTTTCGCCGAGTGAAATGCAAAGACAATACCTGCAAACCACGCAAGTGTCGGAATGTAAAGAAACCAACGAGAAATGCTCCGAGGGAAATGACGATCCACGACATCCTCAGTGAGCTTTGCTAGTATGAGTGTTGATGTTAGAAGACGAAGGTCTGGTGGCTTCAATCGCCCTTTTATACCCTTGCACGACACGATAACGATACGTTACTCCCCAGGGCGGGACTGCCATTTCGGGTATCAGAGGACACCTGGGCGTCACCGATGTGGTCCGCCAAATTCTCACGAGACCCCGAGCGATGAAGGCAATCCGAGCTAAAGAAAGACGTCAACGACGAGCGCGCACCATCCGATTTTCGTCTTCAACATAAGCGTCAACGCCGACCTCTGAGTGCGACAGGCGGTCTGCCACATTCCCACCCGCCTCTTTCTCACACCCACCACTGGCACCGAGGATGTTGAGGTCGAGGCACACGAGGTTTTGGGTTATTGCATCTGCTGTGGGATCATTGGTGAGTAGGTGAGGGATACAGCGAGATCCATTGCTGATCGTGGCTGGCTCAAAAGTTCTTGGTTTGCTATTGGTTAGCAATCGTACGGGATCCTGGACTTTCATTCCCCGTCTCCGATGCCAACCCCGTACACACAACCACAGAAGCGATCGCTGCACCTGATACGACGGAACTGCACACGGGGACGGTGGAGACCCTGGAGCCTGTGGATAGCGCGCCTCAACACTCAGGACCGAGGAGAGCAAATGCGACGTTTTACATGCTAGCACGGAACTCTGACATATATGGCGTCCTCGACGCTATAGAGCAGATTGAAAAGAGATTCAACAGGAGGTTTGGCTATCCATACGTCTTTCTCAATGACATGCCGTTCACGGAAGCGTTCAAGGAGTGAGTACTTTTGTCTGTTTGCTCTTGGTCAGTGCCAACCGTTCCGCAGGCGTGTCGCGAATGCAACAAACGCTACGATGGAATTTGGGAAGATACCGAATGAGTACTGGCTGCAACCCTTTTGGATTGACGAGGAGAAGGCTGCGGGGAAGAGGAAGATCTTGAAGAATATGAAGGTTCCATATGGTGGTGAGTCCTCTCATGAGTATATGCTAGCGCTATCCTCGCTCTGGTCTGATATCATTATTGAAAGATAGCGTCTCGTATGTCCATCGATTGTGTTCGAGATGGACCTGATGTAATCCCTCAATGCCTCTGTAGATACCGCAACATGTGCCGATTCAACTCCGGGGTGAGTGAGCATGCGCATCTATCCTTATTTCCCTATGAACCATGCTTTCTCTTTTGTATATCGTCACTTCATTCGACATAATCCCGCTGTCGTGTAATGACTGTTACAGTTCTTTTACCGCCACGAACTTATGCAGAAGTACCGCTGGTACTGGCGGATTGAGTGAGCTTTCTCCCGATTTTATCGCTTACAGCACTTGAACGCATCCACTCTAGACCTGGAATCAAATTTCACTGCGACATCCTGACCGACCCCTTCCTCTACCTCGAAGAAAACAGCAAAACATACGGTAACCCTACCCGCACTATCCAATATCCACTCAACTCAAACCTCACACAGGCTTTTCAATCGCGGCCAAGGAAATCAGAACCACGGTGTACAATCTCTGGTGGCACGTTAAAAGTGAGCACTTTGCTCCCTATCAAGGAGTCCGAGCGAGGCTAAAGCTGAGAGTTGCAGAGTTCATCGACGAACACCCAGAATACGTAGCGCAAAACAACGCCGTAAACTTCATCTCCAACAACGACGGAGGCGTTTACAACTACTGCCACTGTGCGTACCTTCCCTTCTTCCTCGATTCGTTGTCATTCATCCCTCGTCATCACCTCTGCCAAGTCTGGTCCAACTTTGAGATCGCCGATATGGAGTTCTTCCGCGGCCCCGCCTACTCTGCCTTCTTCGACATGCTCGATCAGGCCGGTGGATTCTACTACCAGGTACGCCATCCCCCCCCTTCTCTCCATCCTTTCCCCACATTCAATTTAACCCACCATCGTATTCGCAAAGCGCTGGGGAGACGCACCAGTGCACAGCCTCGCCCTCGCCCTCTTCCTGGACAAAACCAAGCTGCACTTTTTCGACGATATAGGGTACCAGCACGACGACTGGACGCACTGTCCGAGCATGGCGCACGAGGAGGTGTGGAAGGGGGAGGGAAAGTGCGATTGCGATCCCGAAAACAACTTTGGTGAGTCTGGTCGGCGTTGAATTCTTCGTGTTTTGGGTTGAGCTGACGTCTGGTGCCCGATGGCGGTGGCGGTGGTAGATTATCAGGTTGGCTCGTGTCGGAGGGAGTGGGACCGGCTTTGGGAGTGAAGCTGGAGCTTGGGCGTGTTGCGAATCGTTTTGCTGGTGTGCTGGTGATTTGTTGGTACTTTTATCCAGGACAACGTTGCATAGTTAATCTTATATACCCGACTGCTTTCGATTTCGCATGTACATCGCATTGTGATTTTAGCATAATCTAACCGTTGATCGCTCGTTCGTGTGGTAAGCTCGTCCAGAGCCCCATGTGTTGCACGAAGCATTCACAGCGTTGAAATATGCTCGCAACGGAGACAGAGATCCAAATGGGATACATCGAAAGCGGCTACAGATGTAATGCACAACAATCGCCACCACCGCCCCGCGTCAAGTAACAAAACAAAACAGCACACACGCCAGACACTTTCCCCGATCCCGGTGCGTGAGGCAACAACACGAGAAGAAAGTAAAGTACAACACAGCCAAAACGCTCTGATAGCAATCTAATGCGCAGCAACAACGGGTACCCTACTCTCGTTCCTCCCGATCTGCCCTTGCCCCTGCAACTGCTGCGCCCCAGGCCCCTGCGGCAACGATGGTTGCTGTTGCTGTTGGTTTTGCTGCTGCTGCTGTGCAGATGGCTGGGGCGCACGCGGGACAGCCGCGCCAAGTGCTTGAGTGCGGAGTGCGAGTCCGCGGGTCTTTTCGATGACGTTTTGGTAGATCGGCTGGGGCGGTCTGTTGATTTCGATTGCGTTCTGTGGGTGAAGGAGGAGGGGGAGGGATGAGTAATGATATAGAGTATAGGACGGGACGAGGATGTGAAGAGAGGGAATTGTGTGCTTACGTTTTCGAGATCGATTTTGGCGTCCGCGCCCATCCGCGTCTCGCGGATGAGGTTGACGATCCATTTTTCGCCTTCGTCCCGGGAGAGGTTGAGGCGATCAGAGAGGTCGCTATATGCGCCGTGTCCAGCACAAAGACATCCACGGACCAGAACACACGCACCTGATGTCGATCCGCTGGTGGATCCTGCAGTACGCCTCGCTGATCAGATATCTCGCGTTATCCAAAAACTCCTCTCTGTACTCTGACAGGAAAAAGTCGTCCCCGACCACCTTCTCGGCCAAGGAGAGCTCCTTTTGGGCAGCTTCAAAGTCAAACTCGACGTACAGCTCCTTGAGGAAGGACGTAACCGGGTCTTGGTATTGGTACTCTTCTAGTTGGATGACCTTGACGACTTCTCGGATGGCATTGCGCACGCGTGCTGAGATGGGGTTTGCAGACGTCGCAGGGGCCGACGCGGCTTTTCTGCATAGGATGGCGGCTGCGGTGAGGTATCTCAGGACCCAGGGACACGCGGTCTGAATCGTGTTCAAATAGCTCGGGGCGAGGAACGTCTCCAAAAGCAGTGTGCGGCCCTGGGGATGGTTGAAGTAGATGAACAGCGACCAGTGCAGGAGCCACGTCCGGGAGTGGAGCTGGGCGAGCGCCTGTTCGCTCGAGGAGACGAGGAGGGAACTGGGGCTGCGCGAGTCGATGGCCTCGCGGAGGGTGTTGAGCTCCTCGAGCGCGACTTCCCAGCGGCCGGTGAGGATGTCGCAGGCGAGTTTGCCCCAGTGGGCGGAGATGTTGAGGTCGCTGTCGGTGGAGAGGACGCGGAAGTGGTAGAGGTAGTCTGCGGCGCCGCTGTAGTTTCCGTAGGAGTATTGGAATTGGCCAAAGTTGTAGAGGGCGGTGATTTGCTCGAGGGTTAACTGGAGGTGGGTGGGTGGGTGGATGGGGGAGGGGTGGGAGGAGGGTGGGACGTACGTTGTAGTTGTCTTTTAGGTATTGGAGGTTTTGGTTCTTGTCTTGACGCAGAGCCTGTGCAACATCGGGGTTCTCAATAACGTCTAGCACGGCTTGGGCTTCTTGCTGCAGTCTTTCGTGGGTCGATACGGCGTTCTGGCGCTTCGTTTCGTATTCTGGTGATTATCTGGATTTCAATTTACAGGGCCACGAAGGAACACACAAACAGCATGCTTACCCGGTGGAACCTCCTGGTCCGGGTAGATCTGCTGGAACAGGCTGACAGCATAGTCAACCATGTTCGTCCCTTTTGCCAGTTCATATTGGGCTGCCTGGACCTCTTCTGCGGGGAACAGCCCCGTTTCAGCAAGACGAGCGAGAAGAGGGAAAGACAGATGGCGGTCGAGGTAGGGGATGATGGTCTTTGAGAGATCGTGCTCGGCCATCGCTGCGGGATTTGAGGCGCTTTCGGGTGCTCGTCGGCGTCGTCGATGGCGATGGGGCCAATCTATGCGATATGGATTCCAAAATTTGGTGCACAGCCACAAGGGGGTTGCCGGGTGTTTTCCCACGAGCCTGGCGGTGTGTTCTGACGCGAACGTTGCTCCTCGACTGCCGCGTTCTATGTCCACCGCACCTCACACCCTGGCCTCGCCCGACGTCTGCAGCTTGTCTCAATTTCGTCTCGGTTTCGTGTTTGATGTCGGCTCGCGGCTGGCAGTCTCGTGACCCCGCCCCATGGATTAATCAGCGCCGAACGCATATCAATTGATTTCTAACAAAACGCCTCGCCAACAACACGGAACGGTGATCTGCGTCGCACGCTGGTCCAGAGTCCATAAAGGACAGCGCCCACCCTCTGCGGGCCATCTGCGCGACCCTCTCTGTCAGACGTTTATAATTATCCCCGAAGCCGTACCAGATCAAATATCCACCCACTCAGGTGACACCGCTTTATAAGCTTGGCACTCCCCCTACATATACATGCTGTCCTCCTTCTTCCTGCGACTCGTTCATATCCTCCTCACACTCTTTCGACTGTTCACCATGTCTTCCGGTCTCAAGGGCTGGCACCGCGGCGAGCTGTCCATCCACCGCAAGCTCAAATGGGACAAGGACCCCGCCATCAAGTCGCTCTACATGTACATTGAAGGCGATCTTCCCGGAGACCAGGGCCGATGGCACTCCACGAATCTCCCATTCCTCCCAATTGTTACTCTCGACTCCTCAGGACGCCCATGGGGCTCCATCCTTGCTGGCCGCGATGCGCGTCCGGGCTTCATTCGCTATCCCCGGTATTCCACCCTCTCTGTCGACGCCAAACTCTGGCCAGGAGACCCGCTGCACGAAACAGCAAAGACATACGGTCTGAAGGAGATGTTGGTCGCTGGCCTTGGTATCGATTTCGCTCACAGGAGGCGTATCAAGATTGCCGGCAAAATCACCAAACTGAACAAGGATGACGACTTTGTCAAGATGGATTTCAACGTAAACGAGTCCATTGGGTGAGTTCCATCAAATGTCGTTTGTGCGCAGTTTGTTGACAGATGAGCCCGTACCGCTTCTCGGTATTAGTAACTGCCCAAAATACATCAACATTCGAGACCTCGTTCCACACACAAACACCACCTCACAAATAGCCTACCGAAAGCTCGATATGGACGAAAATGATCGTCTCCCCGAAGAGGTCACCAAGTTTGTTCTCAAATCTGACACCGTCTTCTTGGGCACGACGTATCAAGCAAAGGATGACTCGGAAGCCCGGTTCTACCCCTCGCATCTGGGTTTCAACCAACGCGGTGGACTCCCGGGATTCGTGCGTGTTTCCGTGTCAGACGGGAGGACCGTGTACCTGCCCGACTATTCAGGTATGTATTGTATCCATCTCGCGCATCACAGCCATCATTTATGATTAACATTCTGACATGATTACCTCGGTCCGTCTTTTCTAGGCAATCGTTTCATGACCTCCTTGGGCAATATTGAGGCCACGCCCTACGCGTCACTGACCTTTATCGACTTTGTTACCGGTGACATCCTCTACCTGACTGGAGATGCCAAGAATCTTCACGGCCAAGATGCGCACGCTGTGATGCCATTCCAAAACCTGCTCACTAGCGTCCGCGTCACCGGCTACACCCTCGTTCGCGACGCCTTCCCACTCCGCCAACGATCTGGCACAGCACCCCAACCATCGCCATACTCCCCTCCCATCAAGTACCTCGCCGAGGAAAGGCCCTCGGCTACGTTCCTCGAAGACGAGAGAGTCAACGCGCTCCTAACACGAATCGAGATGCACAGCGCATCCATCGCGACCTTCCACTGGGAGCTCGACCACCCAGTCAAAGTCAAACCCGGCCAAGCCGCCATCCTCGACTTCAAGCCCCTCCTCGGCCAGCGCGAATACCAGCACATGGCGCCCTGGAACCCAAACTCAGTCAACGACGACAAACTCCGCACGTGGACAATCTCGTACGTCGACGGCGTCAAGTACGACAACCCCAACCCCAGCCCACAAGCCGGCGACGAGGTCCTGACGAAGAACATTGCGCTGACGATGCGAGAGAAGCCCCGGGGGCTGGTAACAGGCGCCCTGTTCAACGTCGCCCGCAAGCTGGACAGGGCCAAGCCCGAGCTGCTGTCCGACTCGCGCCCTCTGGAGCTGACGACGAAGCTGGTCGGCATCACCGGCGACTTCACCCTCCCCCGCTCGCTTCCGCTCCCCCCTCCCTCCTGCTCCGCGCCGAGCAACGCAGACCTCGGGCTCGACCCCGTCCCCCAACTCCCCCTCGCCCTCAACGCCTCCTCCCTCGCCTCCACGTCCCCCGCAGCCCCCGCCTCCGCCTCGTACCCCGAGCAGAAGCACCTCTGGATCGCGGGCGGCATCGGCGTCACGCCCTTTGTCAGCATGCTCTCCGCCATCTCCCGCGTCGGCCTGCACCAGTCCTGGGACATCAAGCTCCTCCTCTCCACGCGCGAGCCCGAGGTGATCCTGCCCCTGCTCGACCGCGCCCTCGCGGCGAACACGAACAAGGACCTCAGGCTCTCCGTCGACGTCTTCTCGAGCACGAAGCTCAAGGGCGCCAGCGGCGGCAAGGGCAAGGCGGGCGCGGGGGACGGGTATTTCGTCGAGAGCCCCGAGATGGACGTGAGGGTGCACTCTGGCGAGCGGCTGGGCGGTAGGTGGATTAAGAGCAGGAAGGACGAGCTGGGGTTGGTGCATCATCGTGGAAAAGAGGGGGGCGACGAGGCGGAGACGGAGAGGAAGGTGTACCTTTGCGGGCCGGATGCGTTCGAGAAGGAGGTTTTGGGCGCGTTGGAGGGTGTTGGGTTTGATAGGGGTGCTGTGAGACGAGAGGGATTCGAGTATTAGTGCTGTGGTGTGGTATTTTGTAGTTTGTACATAGGGTGTGATTGGTTTTTTTGGTTCTTTGGTTTGTTGGGAGTATACTATAGCTTCGGAATAAAGGCTTCGAATGTCTTTTAGATGTGCCTCTAGTTAGTGATCGTTTTGACGTATGGACAAGGACTTAGTGGTTTACAAGGACTTAGTGGTGCTGGCACTTTCTTACATGAATGGTATCTGATTGCAGTACCAGCTTGAAGAATGAAAACAAGGTGCAAATACCTATCACTTGACAAACTCAAGATGTAACAAGTTTTGCTTCTTTTGAAAGCAATGTATTCGCAATATCACTAAGCACTTGACTACAACACACTAATCTTACATTACAATCCAATTTCTGTTGTTACACAATTAAAATAAAATCAGACCACACTGGTATCCATTTGAACTGTGTCCAATTCATTGAGAATTTGTGAGCAAGTAGCTATGCCTTGCTGGTGCTCAATTTGCTCAAATAATGCCCTAGCAGCTGTAAGCTTTTCAACAGCAGAGCTATAATTGGTTTGACTCCTGTAGGCCAAACCAAGCCTGTAAAGGCACCAAGCAGCACTATACTGATCTCCACCCTGTTCAAATTTTAAAAGAGCATCATTCAATTGTTTGACAGCCTTATCATAATTTCCCTGCAAAACATTCATATTCCCTAGGCTTTGCAAACAAAAGGCAACACCAATCTGATCCCCAATTCTCTCCAATGTAGATTGAGCATAAACAAGTTTTTCAGAAGCCAAGTCATAGTTTCCCTGCTCCTGATCAATATCAGCAAGCTTTTGTAAACATCTTGCTGCTCCTTTATGATATCCAATTTGCTCAAATGTGATTTTAGCACTTGTCAAATTTTCAGAGGCAGCATTATAATCTTTTTGCTGCTGATAAATCTCACCCAGACACTGCAAACATTGTCCTGCTCCATTTTTATGTCCAAGCTGGTCAAACAATTTTTTACCATCATTTAATGCTTCAACAGCAGCAGTAAAGCTTTCCTGCATTCTGTAAATATCTCCAATTGCTTTCAAACACCATGCTATGGCTCTGGTGTCTCCAAGCTGCTCAAACATAGTTTTGGCATCAATCAACTGTTCCAAGGCTACTTTAAAATTTCCTTGTCCCTTATTATTATCACCAAGTCTTAGCAAGCTATTTGCTGTACCACAAATTTC
>KB722773.1:22291-104849 GCA_000349905.1 Volvariella volvacea V23
CCCACAGTCAGCTTTTCACCAGGATCTAATGTAACACATGCTAAAGGCATAGCATTCTAACCCTGGCCACTCAAGATGGTAGGCTTTACTTGATTGGGACTTACTTATACCTAACCTGTAATTTGAGGTAGGTGTATATATATTTGTCATGTTTCAACCTGAGATCCCCATTTCATTTTCCCTTCTCAAGTGTGGGCACTCCCCAGCTCACTATGATGGTATGTGCTGTGTTTTTTCCAACTCATGCACTTATGACTAAAATGACTACCCAGCCATTTATTGTTATCTGAGACAAAGAAGGTTCATTGCTATCAGAAGAATCACCGGAGCAAGATATCCTATCTGCCATTGAATGCTATAGCCTCCCCTATGGAAGCCTTGGATTTGCCTCCCATATTATGGCATACTGGACTATTTTATGCCTTTGGTATGGCGTCATGTTGATGCGATGAAAGTAGTGTAGATGACAACTTGTATTTTCGCTTTCGGACTTTTCATGATCCTATGGTCTGTGAGTTGCATGTACGCAGTAACCATTTGTATATAATGTGCGATTTGTATTCCCAAAACATCGTCCGCGTTGAGCACGAGGATATCGAACACAAGGGCAAGTATAGTGCATTCTGTGAGTGTTGAAGTACGCTATGTATGATCGGTGACGTAGACACACCAAAGAATAATGACATCGAGCTTGAGTAAGGTTGCTGCATGCTGGCAGCTGAACATCGGTGTCCCTTTACCACAAGATAAATATTAACACTGCTAGCAGCCCAAAAACCTTCCGTTTGTGGGGAAAGTGAGGAGACTCGGAAAGCAGCGGTGAGCATTACATGTACACTACTACGAGACAACCGATTTGCTAGCCTACCTACCCATTTGATTCCATCATCGAGCAGCTTCCATTGTCAACTGTCAGCCACTCCCCCAGCATAAATTAGTCTCTAGTCGATTTAGCAAGCTCGGACGAGAAGAGGCATCCACCCTCGCAAATTTCTTTCAGTCTCTCTCCCTCTCAATAGCCACCGTTTCTTCAACGACACTCACTTTACCTCCGTTGATCAGACACCCCAACATATATTAGATCCGCCTGCGAGCTCCGCAGTCCTTCGTCGTGACCAGCGTGAAGACGCCATTGGTTGGTGCTACTCAATGTCCTGCTCAGAATAAAGGTATTGCACTATTCGACCGCGCTGAGCTCAAAGCACCAGGACGTCAGTAAGACTTCGTACAAATAGGATTAACGTATAGCATGATTGAGAATGTACAGTGTGCTATAAATTACACATAAGGATTAGTGTACAACATAATAGAGTATAACATAACAAGACGCCAGTGGGCGTGCTAGTAAATAATACTACATCCCTTGTCAATGTCAAAGATCGTTCCCAAATCCATGCGAATCAAATTAGTACAACTACAACGGTGAATGCTATCCGGTCGTGGAGACCCCGGATTAAATCCAAAATGCTTTTTGATGGGTGTGGTATCAGGTGGAACAAAGCTGTGGTAGAATAATTGAATATGCTTGAGATTTATGTAGCTAGTGCTGCGCGATCGAACCGACGAAATGAGCGCTTGAATGGCTCGTCGCCAACGAAAAAGGTATTAAATGGACCTGTATTGTGTCCAAACCTTTTTTGGGCTGTTGAGTTAAGTTTTACCGGGAGGGCTACCAGTATGAGAAATAGTTATAGTAGGCCTAGCCCACGATTTCCATTTTTACATCAGCCAGATGACGCGAACAATACTCGCCCGATTTCCAATGTGTGAGAACTTCAGCACTAGAAGGCGGTAGATCATCCAGGTTATGCTGGGTTGAGAGTTTAGATTGAGTGTTTAAATCAATTGCAAAGACAAGAAGGAACTCACTTCCAACCATTCCAAAACGTTTTCGCCATTGCGCTCGTGATAATGGTGTTCGATGGGAAGCCACTCAAGTATATTAAAAATGCCGGCTTTGATCTTGTGAAGTCCAGCCGTCGTCCATTGGGTATGTAAACTGGGGTATAGAGGCATTGGAGGAGTCCAGATCCAACCCTTGCTCCAGGTATAAAGCTCTTCTATGTCAGATTCGTTACTATCCGATAGTCAGCACTGCCTAATAGTGTCATGCAGGATTGGGCACAAAATCCCCAACTCACAACATTAATAATAAAGTGGGATCTGCGAAAACGGTCAATGAGGCAAGGACGACGTTGTTGGGGTTCATGTTCTCTAGCCACGTGTGTATGTCTACCTGAGTTCTAGAACCCTCCAGCTCCGCATAGCTCTTCACGTACGCCTTTCCAAAAGCTAGGAGAGCATTCCAGGAGAGTGGACAATGGGCGTCGGTCTCATCAGAATCATCGTTGGAGTAGATCCTGAAATAGTTGCGCCGCAACCAGTCGGCAAAAACGGCGTGAGCCAGCGCACCGCTATCAAATTTACCCCTCAGCGAGGGCTCATTCTATGGTCGACAGGTGCTCAGTCGCTTTGATATGCGAGAGAGAGATATAAAGTACGAACCCAATAATTGCAAACATTGATAAACCCGTTGTAATCATTCTCGAAACCCCCCCACGGCCCGGATTTCATCAAGAGGTAGAGGCGCTTGTTGAAATCAAGCTTCCTCAACTGCAGCGTAAGGTCACCTGGTATGGGTGTGCCTGACAAGCAGCCCGAACAGCGCCACCACAGAGCAATTAGAAACCACGGGTCGTCATTATAATTTCCTCGTTCCAGTTTGTTCAGGCAGAGTATTATCACTCTGGTTGCCCGAGACTGCTGATCGATGTGGTAGGCTTTACTTCGTCGAGGGTCGTAAAGGAAGTCGAGGAAGGACTTGTGGTAGATATGAACTCCCCCGTCATCAATACGCGGTATACTGAGAACTGAGTGAAGCCGCTTGAGGGCCTGACGACACCGAGCTCTATCGGGGTATAGTAACAATGCTAGTCTTCCTAATGTGAGCTGAAACGTATGCCAATAGCTACTGAGGAGAGCTTGGCCAGCCGTTCCAGACAGCATCTGTTGCTCTTCCAAGCTGTGCTGAGTCGCGAGGGTGCATACCAGAAAAAGCAGGTCCTTCAGCCGCTCGTCTTGAGGCTCGTGAGACGATCGCATGATCTGGATGTACAGCGCATCGAGGGGAGACAATGCATCCGGACTTTGCTCGATGCAGGCTTGCAGCCGCTCATGGGGATTGTAGTTGTTGTCATTCATATACTTGAAAAGGGTGGTAGGGTAAATGTACTGTCCATCCGCCCGGTGTGCGATGATGTCCACGACCTTATTTGATGGCCAGAGACCATCCTCAGAACACGATGCGTAACACTGAAGGTCGCAACGACGTTTGTTATAGATCCTATCAAACTGCGATCGGATAAATGATCTCATTTCTGCAAAGTTCTTAAATTCTGCGAGATCAATCCTAGTTCGGCAGCGGGATGCGAGTGGATCAACGTCAAAGGAACCGACAATGTGAGGCTCGGGCCTGCTAGCGATGATGAAAACTAGGGGGAGGCATGGACTGCAAGATAGAAGACCCAAAACCCTGTTCTGCTCCGCATCCGCACACTCATCTAAACCGTCGATTATGACCGCAGTAGGGGGAACCGTACAGGGTTCCCTGGTAGACACTGCCCTCACCGTGTTGATAATGAGCCGCTCCCATTGAACTTCGAGGGTCGCGCTTAAGACCGTCGGATCTTCTGCGATAACCCTGTCAATCTCTTCCCCTACGTCCTTTATGCCCACAGCTAGCTGGTATGCGATTGTCGGAACAAAATGAGCAACTCCATTGCGCCGGGGATCTGTACGGAAGAAGAAGAAGGATGCTATTTTGGCTTTTGAGTCTGGCTGTGATAATTTCTCCGCGGTACTCATTGCTATGGCGGACTTTCCTATGCCTGCGGGACCCGTAAGCCAGAGTATGTCGTGACCTCGATCCTCGTTTTCGATCCAACTCGTAATATCCAAGAGGATATCTTGACGCGTGTTTGGATCACACCTCAGCGGGTCTGGGCGCACATTGCCGGTATGCATTGCATCAATCACAAACAGAGCACGCAACTGGTCTCTAGCTAGGGATCTGCATGAGTTCTGCACTCATACTGCCAGTGTTTGATTGGAACTTACGCCCATCATTGCGGTTTTGTATGATGATATTGTTTCCGATCCCAACAGCGGAAATTTGTGTCCCGTTGCTATCAACTTGAGAGTTTGTGTGATTAAACGCGTCGATTACAATGCAGTTGTCATTGGGCAAATGAGTGTTCTGTTTGACTTTGACTGGAACTGTATTTGTGAGGGGTGCAGCATCCCCAGTTCCAAAAACTGGGGTGCCCTCTTTCTCGCAGTGTGGGTCCTTATAGATGGCGCCAGTGGGTGGATCGCTTCCAGTAATAACATTATCATCATCATGGTGGGCTACCTTACCACTTTGACATTCAGTCGCCGGCATTGGATTTACGCCATTGCGCTTGGACGTGGGATCTGGCTTCCCAGTGTCGGTTACGAGGACTTCAGTGAGTGAAATGGCGCTATCTCGACTTTTGGAGTGTAGAGAGAGCTTGAAAAGCTTTAGATTGGAGAATTTTGGCAGCTTCAGAGGCGGAAAGCATTTCATAGTGACGAGGGGGGGAAGGGAGAAAACGGGACTCAGAACTAGCTGTTACACAGCACATAGTCACGCACGCCCATTTTCGTCTCGGCCATTAATTAACCCAACCCTTCCACATAGACCAGAATGGGTGTCCTGCCCTGATGAGTGTCTGACAGCAGGTCCGCCTGGCGCCGCATTCCTGTGGTTGTCCTATCATGAGCATGACACAAATTTGCTCGATATTAGAACTCATTGTCCTAAAGCTGTTAAGGACTCGCCAGCACCTGAAATTGCAGATGCTGAGCACCTCTTCAGCAACGGTCTATCGTTGGGTACTTCCCAATCGAGTCCGGCCGGTGGACGGAATTGGCCACGGCAAACACCGCAACAGCACCAAAAGCGACACGTCCTCAGGCCTCGGTGCCCCTACTGACCGGAAGCGTGGCGTTGCACAGCCTCCATGGGTTCGACACCTCTTTACACTTAACTTCTACTCCCTCTGGCTATGGGGTGTTTATCCCTTTTGACGAGATACTTTAAGTTCGTTCCACGTCTCAAGAAACATCGTTCTGTTGTATCTATTCATCCCGAGCACCAAAAAACTCCGCTAGACCTCCCCCCAGATGCAGTCGATCCAGATATCTGTCACAGAGACCCGCCCCCTTACACATTGCGGTCAACGATTCCCGTTGCCTGTGAATCTGCAACGAGCGACGCCCATATGTTGGGTGCCCTCAGCACTGTCGACTGTGCTGTCGAATATGCAATTGAGGACTTAGACCACCCCTCATCGACAGGTCCCAAGAATCCAATGAAGACTTTGGGCGGCGATGACCCCAGTTCCTTCAGGGATGTTGAAGAAAACGAAGTCGATCAGCCAACCCACTCCGGAGAAGTGACCAGTGCTAACAAGTCAGCAAGCTACTCGGAGACAGCCATGCCCACGAACTGCTCGTACACTCCAAATGATGGAAGTGATAGTTCTACAGCAGTTATAAGTACCCACGCCATGAGAGGCAAATCGTTCGCCAAGCTCCACGAGGGACGAGGTATGACCAACCGGCCTATCACTATTGCTAGCTTACAATTTTATTGTGATTCTAGCACGGGACCTTCTGCTAGTATTCGTCGTAGTTGATGCAATGCACACTGGGAAAGTGCGCGCAGATCCTCTTGAGTGTCATCCCAATACGCGCCAAGCAATAATCCTCGATATCACGACCTGGATCGAGAATAAGACCCGGGAAAGAGGCGTTCTTTGGCTTTTGGGTCCTCCTGGTATTGGGAAATCTGCGATCGCGATGAGCGCTGCGAAGAGATTAGCCGAGCCGAATTCTAGGGCCCGAGTGGCGGCGTCGTTCTTCTTTTATAGGGCAGATCCACGGCGCAATAGCGCGCATTACTTCGTCCCAACCATTGCGTATCAGTTAGCCATCAGCTTTAAGGACGTTGGAACGGTGATCGACAGAGTAATAGAGGAGGATCCGCTGGTCTTACATGCTATGTTGGAGGTTCAGTGGAGGAAGCTTATCATTGAGCCTATCAAGACTGCTAGTGATGTTCCGCCTGCCGTCGTTATTATCGATGGCTTAGACGAATGTGAGGATGTCAGGGAGCAAGGGAGGGTATTGGAGCTCGTTTCATCCTGTGGCTTCGATTTCCCTCTCGCCTTTCTTATATCGAGCAGGCCAGAGGCGCACCTGGTTAACTCCTTCAATTCGGATCCACTCGTGTCTCATTGTCGGACTAGCATTGATCTTGCGCAATGCAAGGATGTGTCGGAAATGCGATTGTTCATGCGATCGCAATTCTCGAGGATCTATTCTCGACATCAGGACGTCCTGCATTTCTACTCACTTTGTGGGGTTTGGCCGACGGATGATGTTGTTGATCTTATTACGTCCAGGGCGGATGGACAATTCATCTATCCCGTTACACTTTTCAAGTATATTGACGACGAAGACACAAATCCACACGAGCGACTACAATCCTACCTTGAACAGAGTCCAGGAGCCCACTCTTACCTCGATGCTCTCTACATCCACATTATGAGATCGTCGCAGGAGTCACAGGACGAGCGGCTCAAGGATTTACTTTTCCTTATTTGTACACTGCAACCGAATTCGGAGGCTATAGAGATGCCGCTCAAGAGCACCAGTAATTCCCTGCTCAGTAGCTACTGGCACGCATTTGAACCGACCTTAGGGAGGTTAGCCTTACTGATATATCAGACTAGGGTTCGGTGTCGGCTGGCTATCAGGCGACTTCGCTCCGTTCTTAGTATCCCAAGCAGTGACGACGGGGTCATCACTATCCATCATAAATCCTTCTCTGATTTCCTATTTGACCAGCAACGTAGTGAAGAATATCACATTAATCCGCGAGCCGAAGCAATCAGAATAATAGTGCAATGCTTGAACAAGCTAGAGCATGAGGTGTGCGACGAGCCATGGTTTTTGCTTTCGCTATGGTGGCGCTGCTCTGTACCCTTGTTCGGAAGTCCCTCAGAGGACCTTTTATTGCGCTTGAAGAAAATCGATTTCTACGAGTTCCTGCATATTATGATGCAATCCGGCCCATGGGCCGGGTTCGAGGCAGATTACAGTAGATTCCTGACCAGTTGTGAATCTTGGGTAAGTGGCCTCCCGTATTCGTGCGTCGAGTTTTTTGTTGAATGGCTGCCACTAGAATGACCATTCGCTGGTTGCCAAATTTGACAGTAGAGCATTGGCACATGCTGTCTTCGCCGACTGGTTGCGTGCTAACTATAGCCGGGTTTACCTTAACGATGAAGCGGATCATGAATACTTCGGATGTCCGTTGTCTTGGAATGCTCTCCTAGCTCTCGCAATGGCATACGTGAGGAGTTACAACAAACTGGAGGGCACCCGAGCCCAGGTAGATGCGCATACATGGCTGGAGAGTATGAGCCCAAACAATGTCGTCCTTGCTTCGTTGACGGTGTTTACGGATTCTGGGCTACTGGGATTGCTGTAAGTATGAGTACCTCATATTCAACCCTCGCGTCTGATTCATGTATTTCGTCTTACAGAAATCAGGATGACCTCGCGGAGCTGAGTGCCTGGAGCAAAGGTTGGATGTGGAATCCTGGTGGACAGTACACTTCCCACAACCCACGTCCACAGTGGGCCATAACAAGTCCAAAAACGATAGAAATTGATATTTTTAACTTAATTGCAGAGCTCCCGAGGGAGTATCACTATCACGAGCGTAACGCCGATAACGTTTCGAAATGGTTAACGGTTAGCCAATTTGTGTTATTGTATTCAGGTATACCAAAACTTACATAACGACATAGGCACTCTCCGGAGATTTAGCACACCACGTATCCCATATTTTATCACATTGGGAGGCGCAGGATTGTAAGGAACAGCATGGATATCCGTTGGATAAACAAAGAAATTAATTTCGGCATCCATTCCTTGACCCCCCACCACCAAATTTGGCATACATTTAGGACACCCAATTACACCTATAAAATTATTAAAAACTTTGTCATTAATTACTCCCTGTAGATGCAAATGGATACCATTTATCTGAGTTCTGATCTGTTTTCCATCTGTTAAATCTTTTGCTTGTAATCTCACTCTTCATGCTACTGACTAACCTTCTGTATTTCAATTTGTATGCTAAGCTATTCCATTTACCAATGGGTTTCACTGCATTGATAGAAGATGTGAAATTTTTATCAGCCTCACCAAATATGGTGGTATGCCATCACATGGCACAGTAGTCCCATCCCCCAGGGTGTTTTACCTGCCACACTAGTTCCAGGCTCGGAAATTGTGTTGCCTCTTGTTGATCCTCAATGAGGCATGTTTGTGATTGTGGGCGACCAGCCAGACACCGCTTACGGGGTAGGTCTGTGTAATTTTCCCTGGTTGCCTTTTGTCCACCCCTCTATGAGTGCCGCTCGCACCCGCGCCACAGAGCAAAGGCTACTTCAGAGCCCCATCACTTCTACCTTTCGCCCACTCTTCTGCGCATACGTCTGCGGGTCTCGTACTTTTCCACATTCACATCTGCCATACCGCCATAAATACGTGGGTTGACATCTCTCCTAAAAGTACTTATGCGCTCTTACTCGGTAGTTTGTGTCGCTGATTCGCTGTCTTCGCTTGCTAGGATGGCAGCCATATCACTTGCGGTCGAAAATTCGAACGTGCCCGCGTGGCTGCCTACTCCACGAGATATTGTCAGCATATGCAGAGAACATGGATATAGTCATTCGAGCTTCAGTATACACGGGCCTGATGGTTCTGATGCCGCCTTCATCAAGTATGGTCACGGGCTAAACATGGGGGAGGCCCGCACCCAGGATTATATCGCAAACATTGTGAACTCGGACAAGGAAATCGTCGTCCTAGTGCCTCGTATCTATTACGCTTTTCGGCACAAAGGCATCAGCTATATCGTAATGCAGCACGTCGGCGACTGCGATTGCAACCAAGATGACCTCCCCGCAATTGCACTTGCTGTCAAACGACTTATGGCTATTCCCAGCCCGACTGCGTCACCTGGGCCAGTCGGAGGTGGGCCGATCATGCACCGCTTCTTTTCCGACCACCAGTCCTCTATTCAGTATGACTCGGTCGGAGATCTACAGTGGCACATCAATAGTGTGAGCAGTGCTTCTTGCCTTTTGTATCGATTATTATCTGACTTAATCTAGATTCTCGCCAGGGCAGGATACGAGTGTAGGGTCGACTTCAATGAGGAAGACGGTGGAAACCTCAGGCTATGCCTTGACGACATTCACGAAGGCAATTTTCGGAAAGACAAAGACGGTCGATTGTTCGCTATAGATTTTGCAAAAAACAATTTTCTCCCTTACGCTTTTCAGGATTTCGCTTTCGGATATGGCCACAGTCTTGCCAGTAAAGTAGGAGCGTCCTTGGGCTTTTCTCCATCCAAATATTTGTGGGATTTAAGGCTTGCTTCTGGGCGTCTGCAGTTGTTCAACAATAGCGAACACGGTAGGCTACTCGTCTGCTTTATATTCTCATGCATACTTAGAAATGAACAGGTCTTCTTCAACCTCTCCGCCAGTTAATCGGCTCTCGTGACCTCTGTGAATAGAAGATATCCCCGGTTTGCGCTACTAGTACTCATCTTGGCATTTGTAACATGTAAGAATGTGTTTCAGTCGAGTGTAGGGAGTTATATGCTCCTCCATCTTCATCTCAAGTTACTGATTGCATATGAGTGAGCAGTAGTGATCGTGAGTCAAGCCTTAGCTCCAACTTTATAGCTCAATCTCGTATATGCATCAAGTAATTCACATCAAACCACAAGTGCATGCGAGGCTTCAAACTGGTACAGAAAGGAATGAGGTAGTGAAGAACAAATATAAGGAACGAATGTGAGGAATCGACCTTGTTACTACCAACTGAACATCGGCAACCTTTTTGCAGCGAAATAAGTCCAATAGAACATAGTATTGTCACTCGTCGGCAACCCAAGCAAATTATCCGTCATCATGCCTAATGCCCAATCGCAATAGAATGCAGCCAGGACCGTGAAGAACATTGTGGCCATGATGAGAGCAAAAAGGCCAGCGCCAAATGCCTTGCCGCCGACTCCATCCTCCTCGGTCATGGCGACCAAGATCCCGAGAACCATACCAAAGCCGATGACGGAGTAGAAGCTGATGGTCAGTTTGAAGATACCCCGGTCGTGCCAGTTCTGCACGACCAAGGACATCAGGCCTGCCATTCCGGCGAACATACCGGGGACGTCTACCATATCAAGTGCTCAGGCACGGGCAAAGATAAACAATCATCGGTCACACGACTTACATAGGGCAATCCACCAAGCTGTGCTCTTGAGCTTGTCCTTCGTCTCCCACCAATAGTCATCCTTCTGTTCTCCTTTCAAAATAATACTGGACGTATTGACTGCTGTTATGCCGTTCAGCAATGACATGCTCAGCTTCCAGACAGCAATGACCAATAGCTGCCAGGTATTCTTGCATTTAACCAGAGTGTATATCGCGAGCCCCGTCGAAATTACGAGACCAGTAAGAGCGAGGATCAAGTCCCATCTGCTGCATTTGACAGATCGCCAGGGCCAGAGTGGACTTCGACCAAACCAAAGACAAAAGAGCGTGTAGTAGGTGAGGAAATGAGAGGCAAACCCGAGACCGCCGTAGGGTAGACTGTAGCATTCGATTTCGGACTTGAGGTCGTGGCCTTTTGATATTTGAGGGATCAGATCGTCAAGGCTGGGGATAGCCATATTTGATACCGCCGGCTGGAGTGATGCAGTTCTGTTTAGAAGACTAGGTCGGATGTGGTGGTAAAGGTCTCACCATTGGGATAAAGGAGTGAATAGGACGAGGGATTGAAGGCAAAGGAGGGTGTTGAAAAACCTATGGGCGTCGTTGGTGCCTGTCATAATATACCTCAATTAGACTTGCACAACGCGCTGTAAACAAGGCCTAATCTAGAGCTGTGTTGTGGTGACGAATGAATTGAGCGCAGGGAAGATGTTCTTTTTTAAAGCAATGGACCTTGGGATCTGACATTTGACGTGGATAGGGTCACGGCACTGGTACGCATTTGAATTCACCGCCCAGGTACCACGGGAGGCGATAAAATAGTGTTAGTGTTACTAGGAGACTGAAAGATCGCTAGCTGTCGAAAGTTAGGCCCATCGGTCTCGAGTCGAGTGTATCTTATTACTACTCTAAAGGTATGTCGGAATAAGGCATGTCATCGACCAATCCACGTTGAGCCTGAATCTGTTGATCACTTAGCATCGGGTCACTGGAGCTCTGCGGGGAAGCGCCCAGTGTTTCGAGCCTCAATCGTGATAGACATCTATATATCCCTTATCATCCCGAGAATTTGAACAATTCATCTGCAGATCAGCGCGCCAGTGGCTCCCGTCCCTTGTATCGGGCATTACAGCGGAGTTGTCTGGATAGGGAAGTGCTGCCATGCATAGATCAGCTTGTCACATATGTTTTAAGAGCATGGGGCGCACCTTACAAATTTCTGCGTACACGCTCCCTACGCAACATGCATCTCCACATCGCTAGATCAAGCACCCCTCAGACACTCTCAGTTTATCGCATATGCGATTCATGGTTCAGAATATACACGATTCAGTGGCGAGATTGAAGGGAATGGCATTAGGCGAAGTTTGCTGCCTCGTTGAGTGACAGTTTGTCACGTCATGTGCAGTGACTAATCGCACCGACGCGACAACTCTCCAAAATCCCCAGCCCGGCGAGGGCACTCCAGGCCGACAATCAAACACAAGCTTTATACGAGACTAACAAATGCATAGAAGAGGTCGTTTAGCGCTTTAACTTTGGTGAGGTGAAAGTATGCTGACGAGAGACATCAACTCACCACTGTGGCGAATATCCAGGGTAGCCCATTGATACACAGCACTCTGAGTTAACATACTCGAATTGCATCCAATCCCTCATCTTAAGAGCTTCAACTTTCTCGCTTGTCGCCGACCGTTCGTCTTGATTTGTCTTCCTGGACAAGATGCTCCACAATGCACGGATGGGCGTGACACCGTTCAAAAGGATGGGACTAGCTTACAGACGGCGATCACTTGCAATTTCCAGGCCTTCTTGCATGCGTCAAAGTCTCTGTCATCTCGACGTCGTGATGAGGATGCTGATGATGTCTTTCACGATAGCTCATCGGCTTTTATGGGTTCAAGGTTCTCGGTGGAGTAAGTGGTATACAACTGTAGAAACAGAGAAGGGCATAGTAGGAGGAGTGTGCAACAGCTGATATCAGACACGATGTCGTGTCTCTAGATTTCCTGATAACGTCAGCCCGCCGTCGTCACGAAATTTTAGAAACGGCTGTCGTCCCCGTTGTCACAGGGACCAATTGGACAGGACGAAGGTGCGCTTACCGATGTGTGCATAAGGCGGTGAGAACTCTCGAGCCAGGGGTACTAGGAGAATCGGTGGGTTTTCGTAATTGTTCCAGAATATGAGTCTACATATAACTCATAGGCTGTGCACAAGTACCTCCCAATTCAATGGTATGCCATTTAGGAAATCCTGGGGAACGGGCTTAAGTGGGAGTCCGTTACGTTACGTTTCGAAAGAGGTGTGGTGGCGTGACCATTCAATCCGGTTTTCTGGGTGAGATGCTGTCGACGTTGAGCTGTGTTGGTCGTCGATGTCGTCCCAAGGAGGAAACGTTCACCAAAGTCAGTGATTCGCTGTCGAAACCCTGATTTGTCCGGGCGCTGAGGGTAGATTCCGCACCCTTTCTCGTGAAAGACGCTGTCCACCAGACTGCACCAATACATAAGGGGCTTTACGCTTACCACATTTGGTGGAGGTATCAAAGGTAGCAACGTTGGCTATGTGCCACAGGTTTCAAAGTCCAGGGTGCAGCGCAAACACACGTCGAGAAGTATCCAGTTGCATCTTATATTTCGGATAGGCTTTCTTTGATCCTGCTGAGAATCCACTTTACAACCGTAGTCTAAAGCGCCCTTGCAAGTGATCATGCAACCAAGACGATGGTTGGGGTGTCCCGTCAGTAAACCCTCCAGTGGACGTAACTTGCGTACTACTCTACACCAGCCATGGCGAGGGCGGAGCAACAGTTCTGAACCACTCACGCATAGGGTGGTAAACAAGTTGACCGGGGAGATGTGCGGGTAGAGACTTAGAGGAAGAATTGTTGATTGAAGGTGTGGGTAATAAGCGGTGGGGGTTCTCGAGCTGTGAGTACCAAACTGAGTGGCCATAGAGTGGATAAGAAACCTCTGCCGTGATCAGGTCTGTACCGGCGGCAGTAACAAGGCCGGCAGTACGCACGATATGGATACGGAACGGAGACGCGGTGCCTGGCGGGCGCTGTATCGCCCCCATATGCAAACCAAACCTCAAGGAGATGAGGAAGCACTGGCTTCGGCTGCTATTTAGGTCATCATTGTGGCATTGAAAGGCCTGAAGCTCATTTCGTCTGCGTCTTCGTCGTTGATATAAGCCTGGGAGTAATTGGGGTTACAGGTGCAGCTCGACTATCAGAACTCACAGAAGCCTAGAAATAAGCACGAGAAGGTCCGAAAATCCAGCGGCTACAGCTTTAAGGGGGTCGAGTCTGCCATTGGGCGCTTCCGATGCGTGGGTGGCATGGCCGGATCAACTTCGGCGAGCACGAATGAGGCGGCGAGTCGCTGGACCTAGAACCCACGAGAGCTATTCGAGGGTACACTCCGATGACCATGAAGCGTTACGAGCTTCTTATGTCGTTTCCGCCCCGCCAGGGCTCTGGCCCCGCGTACCTTAAATAAACCAGAAACGTCGAGTAGATTTCAAATTCTTCCGTCCACCTTCTGCTATTGCCACCTTGACGATGCATAAGGGCCTTTGCAGTGGTCTACTGACCCTAGCTTACATTTCTGGCGCTCTTGCTGCGGCTGCTGAGCAATGGAGAGACCGAGCAATATACCAGGTATGTAGTTTTAGCGGACGTTAAAAGGCTGTCATTGAGGTTCCAAGGTAGATTGTCACAGACAGATTTGCGACCACGGATGGTCAGCCCGCTAATTGCAATACGACAGAGCGACAGTACTGCGGTGGGACATGGAGAGGGATCATCAATCGTCTTGACTACATTGTACAGATGGGCTTTGACGCCGTCTGGATCTCCCCTATTGTTGCTAACGTGGAGGGAAGAACGCCTTATGGAGAGGCATACCACGGGTAAGTCATCTCGTCTCTTCATATTCAACTCGATTGACATTACCTAGATATTGGACTTCGGATATCAATTCTCTTAATTCTCATTATGGAACAGCGGATGATCTGAAGGCCTTGAGCGACGCTCTTCACTCGCGATCGATGTACCTTATGGTTGATGTCGTTGTCAACCAGTTCGTACCGCCTCGATACCAGTTACCCAGCTCAATAGCTCATAACTTCACAGTTTTGGTGCCCTTGGGAGTGAAGCTAGCATCGACTACTCCTCATATACGCCGTTTTCTTCCGAAGCAGATTTTCATCCGCCTTGCGCAATGACCGACTTCAATAATCAAACAGAAGTCGAGTTGTGTTGGATTGGCGACGATCAGTTACGCCTCCCGGACGTCAACACAGAATCCGAGACTGTCGTTCAGACGTTCAACGATTGGATTGGACGGCTCGTTGACGAATATGGTATCGATGGCATACGTATCGATACCCTGAAGCACGTTCGTGCCGACTTCTGGCCTGAATTTGCCCGCTCAGCCGGTGTCTTCACCATTGGAGAGGTACTTCTGCTTGCTATTCCTTAGTCTGACAATCTGACAATCGTCCTCTCAGGTCTTGAGTGACAATGTCACCTACACTGCCGACTACACTAGTAGGCTACCTCCTGTATCATCCGTCTATTATTGCGTATCTAAGCCATGCTACAGACGTTGTCGATGCCGTTCTCGATTATCCTACGTGGTTCCCCCTCGTCGCTGCCTTCTCCAGCCCTCAGGGTAACCTTTCTGCGCTCCGGGACGTCACGACCAGAGTCCAGCAGAGTTACAAGGGCGGCGCATCGACGGCTGGCTCCTTCCTCGAGAACCACGATCAACCCAGATTTCAGTCCGTAACACAAGACCAGTCGGTAAGTCTCGACGTCATTCTGGCATTCGAGTTAGAATAATGCCCAGCACAGCTCGTTCAAAATGCGCTTGTATGGACTTTTGTAAGTGATGGTATCCCGATTATATATTATGGTAAGGTTCCTCGACACCCTGCTTGACAGGCTTTGCCATTCAATGACGATTTCTTGAACTAGGACAGGAACAAAGTTTTACTGGAGCCCATGATCCTGATAATCGAGAAGCGTGAGCACAGTCTCCTTCTAGGTCCACTTGCTCAATCACGGCAACTGAATACAACCTGCTGAATATTTTTGAAAAACAGCCTTTGGACCTCTGGCTATCAGACCGATAACAACCCGCTCATGAATATAATCAAAGTCCTGAACAGCGCGCGTCAAGCATTATCGTCACATGAGCTTGGTTATTTCGAGATACCAGTACGTGTACATATCCTATCCGACGAGACCCGTCCCTCATGGATTCCCTAGGCCCAATTCGTCGACCAAGGCAACAATGCAACCTTGGTCGTCTCAAGAGGAAACGGATTGCTTTTTGGTCTTTTCACCAACGCCGGAAGCTCAGTGGGCAATGTAACGTGGACGATCCCTGCTTCTGTTATCCCAACTGGTGAAGGTCCCTATGTGAATCTGCTGACATGCGACGAAGTGGATTATCAGAGTGATGACAGCATAGTGGTTGAGTCCGATTCTGGTAAACCACAGGTACGCACTGGCTCATCGTAGTTTAGGGATAAGTATCTGACTGGAGTATGTATTCAACGTGTGCTGGTCTTTCTTGATAATGCAGGTCCTGCTCTCTGCAACGGTGATTGGTTTCAACGGAAATATCTGCGGTCCTTTACAAGGTGTACCTGGTGAGGACCCGCCGAATAATGCTTCATCGTCTCCATTGGGATCTATTATCCACCAAATTCTTGTTGCTGTTGGTGGTAGTATTTTGGTTTCATTGCTACCATGAGCTACCTTTGAGCATGATTTAGTCCCTCATTCTGATACTTTTATTCCCGCTTTTCTACTTGAATAATTCGTCTGGGCTATTAGACTTATGGATTAGGTATTCAGAGTGACTCTTAAATCGTACCTATATGCTAGTGCATGTACGCCTCCTATTATTACGTGTATCACTTTGTTTTACAGAATACCAACACACGAAATTACGATGTGAAGAATACATTCACGATTGGGGCATATTCCCACTGGTACACAACAAATAAGGAGAGGAAAGTCTGTAAAGAACGAATAAAACTGCGAATTGTATTGCTAGAAGCTCAACATCGGTAAGCGTTTCGCAATGAGGTAAGTCCAATAGAAAGGGGCATGGTCGCTCGAAGGCCACCCCACCAAATTATTTGTTATCATCCCTAGTGCCCAATCTAAGTAAAAAGCGGCCAGAACTGTGAAGCAGATCGTCCCCATGAGGAGAGCAACGAAAGCAGAGTAGAACGCTTTATCTCCACCACCAACTTTGCCTCTAGCAAAAACAAGTATAATCGCGAGGAGGATGCCAATCCCAACAATGGTGTAGAAGGCGACGGTCAGTTTGACGACACCCCGGTTATTCCAATGCTAGCTAACTAAGGACATTATACCTACCATTCCGGTAAACATGCCAGGAAGATCTGAAAAGTGACATAAGCTGCGGGCAAGGCTATTATTCAAGGCGTGCGGCTTACAGACAATGACCCATCGAGCGGTTTTCTTCAAACTATCTTACGATTCTGGGTACCACAAGAGTGCGCCAAACCTTTCACGGTTCCCTCCTCCCCTTAATAATATGGTGGATGTATTGACTGCTGTTATTCCAGCAAGCAGGGACATGCTCAATTTCCATAAAGCGATCACCAGCAACTGCCAGGTGTTCCTGCATGCAAATAAGGTGTATATTGCAATAGCCGTCGAGATGATGAGACCGAGAATCGCAAGGGCCAGGTCAAACTTGCTGCATGTTATGCGTTTGAAAGGTAATAGCGGGCTTCGGCCATACCAGAAACACAAAAGAGTATAGTAGATCAGGATGTGGGAGACGAACCCGAGCACGCCATAAGGAAGGCTATACCATTCAGCTTCAGACAGGATGTTATGTCCTTTTGACATTCCCAGTAGTGCTGGGGCTTCGTCGCGAATAGGTACATAGGGCTGCTCATTGAGTGGTTTGTAAACACGATTCACAGAGGAAGAACTTGAGCTCACCATTTTTTTAAACGAATGAAGGAAGCGTCCGCGCTAGAGGGGATGCGAAAATGGCTGACGGTTATTGGAATTGGCTCCATAGGTGGATATATGACTCCCCCCGTTCGTGCGCTCGACAGAGGAAGTTCCCGAATCGATGAGATATGCCACGCTGGTGTGTCGGCTTCTGTGTGAGAGATGAATAGCCATTGAGTGAGATCCTGGATGGGAGTGTGATGCCATGGCTACTGAGATCACTCATCCAACTGCTTGGGCGGACAGTCAACGTAAAGGGACATTGTACATGCGATATATATGTCGTTCAATCGAGGAGTTGTTATTCTTCATTGGTCTGCTCGGGTAGCAGGTATTTAGATTTAAAGATGCACGCTTAGGATTGAGCAATCCTTCCTGATATCGTTGAGACAAGCAGTGGGTCGCGTATGCTCAGCAAAAAAGCCATTGTTCTTCATTCGTTTCCACCATCAGCGCCTAGAAGTATCGCAGAGGCTGGAATAACAGAGAAAGACTAATTTATCACTAGCAAACCTGATACATACTATATCTGGTGAATCCATATTGCATGACTACCAGTTGCCAGGTTCAGGGTGATAGCAATGTCCCTAAAATGCCGATCAATACATCCCAGTTCGTAGTGGCTCCTGTAGTATGTTGTGGTGCTTGAGGGCAGTGTAAGACGAGGACCACAGGAACCACCCCACAAATCTCTAGAGCTTATACCACAACGCAGCCTGGATAGTTATCTTGAGCATGTTTGGATGCAGCAGATCAAGGCTTTCAGCTTGTTGGATACGGTCGCAAGCGCACAAGTTGTGGCACGACAGTTGTGCATGAGATAGAAGGTAAGGAGAGTGTCGAGCTTCTATGTAATGCTCTCTTCGCTCACGCTCGAATTCCAGACCTTGGAGGACAAAAGGAGTAGAAAAGCTGTGGTTTCGGCGGAAAGTCGAAAGTTTTAATAACAGGGTGGGAAGCAGGTGTGAATGGACTTTGTTTCTCTAATGTTCCCCTTCCCTTTGGAAAAGCATTCTGATGGCGACATCAGAGCACCAGAACTGTGGGTAACCCGGATGTCTCCGTCATTCAAGCTCGTGTCGTAGAATCGATGTCACCATCGGCACTAGCTTTCAAAGGTATGTCAAAATACATCGAAGTGATAGGAATGATGGCTTATTGACGCTTGCTAGGGATCGGAGAATTTTCTTTGTATACATCGAGATTTCTATATACACAAAAAGGCAAAGTTGTGCCACTGCCTGCACTATTATCACCAAGCAATCATCGTTAGTCTCTTCGCTATGAAGAAAGCCCAATAAAACGGAACATTATCCTTTGTTGGGATTCCAGCCCAATTACCCATCATTGCTCCCAAAATCACGTCTGAATAGAAAGCAGCCAATGCTGCGATGCACCCAACTGCTATAAAGAGCCGCCTTGTCCAATATCTCCTTGGCATTACCCTGGGGACCTCGCGGCGGGCGCCAGAGCGCTTATCGCGAGCCTGTGGGGTCTGAGCTTGACCTTCAGGGACCACTCCCCGAGGTCCAAGATCGAAAACCCACATGACGAACAGAACGACAAATGCAAGGATGTAAAACGCGATGGTTACGCTCTTGACGGCGTCGATTTGAAAGTTGTCCAGGACGAGGCGAACTACACCCGCCATTCCTGCACACATCGCGAATATGTCTATTCGTTAAGCAGGTCCAAAGATGAGCTCTTTCGAGAACTAGGGTCCTGAAAATGCGGTATTAACTCACGAAACAGGAACCACCTGGGAATTCTCCTTAGTCTTTCCATCGTCACTGACGTCGGAGCCTTATCAACCCTTTCGGCGATAATGACGCCGGCCACATGAACAGATGTTATCCCATATAAAAGCGTCAAGACCAATTTCCAAATGGCCACGAGCATGAATTCCGTTGCGCCTGCGTTCTTGCAGTTGATCACTGTCCGTATGGCCATAGCCGCTGCGAGAGGAGTGCTGATAAGATCCCTAGCCAATATGAATTTACTACCATTGCGCAAGCGCCGGAATGGGAGCAACGGCGCCCGGCCACACCAGAGGACTATTAGGGTGTAGAACGTCAAGAGATGGGACAAAACCCCGATACCGCCATAGGGGAGGGCATAGCACTCGATTCCGGGGACGAGGTTATCTGGGCTTTCGATTGGCTCTGGGGCGGGTTCTTCGCGAAAAAGTAGGTAGGGCTGGAGTTGTCATCGCTGTCAGTGGAGCTTGGTCGCTTCCAACAGGTGTGAGCTCACCATTGGGCGTCAAAAAATGGTACAGAAGGAATGAAAGAGTGCGCCGGCGCCGAAGGAAGGTGAATGAAGACGGTTTGAGGATATTGGAAGAACACGGGCAATTCATATATAATATATTTTCTGTTATGGAAAAGACATTGGAACATCCTAGATTGACGAAATATACCATCCTGGAGTACCGGGGCTGATGGGAAGTGGATTGCTGCATTTCGAAGAATGGTGCTATAGCTACTGACATCGCTCAGTCCAGCACCCTGGGTGGTATAACGCCGACATCGAAGCTTGCAGGGTGGTAGGCATGTGGTCGAAGTATTGTTCTGTCCTAGGGAAGTCCTAGGGAAAAACTACAATAACTAAAGTCGTGTACGATTTGCTCTGCGACCCTGATATGTTCGGGTTTGAGGGTACAGGATTGGGTCAATTGCTACTGCTATCATTCGTGGCGTCGACGGTGACGATGGAAATCGCATGGCAAGAGGGTCTTGTTCTTCATTCTTTTCCATCATCAGCGCTTTGGGGTGTCCTGAAGAGCTAGAGTAGCAGACACAGACTAATTCATGGAAACCTATTGCATACCTTATTTGGCGGCAGGCTGTTAGCGGGAATGAAGGCTATACATCCCATATTGCCAAACTTGGCTTTTCGATCGAAAGTCATATTGGGTGCGCTCGCTTGGATTTGTACTTCTCAATGGTGCGGTTTGACTTTTCTTTGTGCTCAGTAAAGGCTCTGCTGAACAGCACGTTCATGGTCACCTTCCCCGATTGAGAAAACTAACGAGATCATTGAGGCTGTCAGCAAGGTGCTCCTATGGATAAGTGGAGGTCATACATCAAGAAACCGGTCGCTCTCGCTACCAGCTAAACATGGGTAACCGCTTGGCAGCAAAGTACGTCCAATAAAAGATCGTATTATCGTTCGTTGGCAATCCCAACAGATTATCCGTCATCATCCCAAGTGCCCAGTCCGAGTAGAAAGCGGCCAAAATTATGAATACTATTGGGCTCACGATGAGGATGCCGATACCAGCGCCAAATGCTACGTCTTTGGCGCCGACACGGCGGCGTTTTGCGGTGCTCCTGCATGCTTCGAGGATTCCGAGGACTACACCAAAGCCGACGATGGAGTAGAAAGCGATTGTCAGCTTGACGATTCCCCGGTCATTCCAGTGTTGAATAACCAAAGACATCAAGCCAACCATGCCAGCGCTCATGCCAGGAACGTCTGCGAAGTGGGCCTGATTGTGAGTATGCATCCATATCATCCAGACAAGCGACTCACAGAGACCAATCCACCGAGCACTATTCATTAGATCGTATCTTATCCTTGGCATAAAGTCTTCCCTCATCCCCTCTCTCAATATAAGGATGGACGTATTGACCGCAGTTATACCATTCAGCAATGACATGCTCAGCTTCCAAACCGCGATGACCAACAGTTGCCACGTATCCCTGCATTTCACCATCGTGTATATCGCTAGCGCCGTCGTGGTGATGAGGCTGGTGAGAGCGAGGGCCAGGTCCCACTTGCTGCATGTGGCCTTTCGGAAGGGCCAAAGTGGACTTCGACCGAGCCAGAGACATAAAAGGGTGTAATAGGTGAGGAAATGGGAGACGAAACCGAGACCGCCGTACGGGAGACTGTAGCATTCGATTTCAGACTTGAGGTCGTGACCTTTGAATGGCGAGGGTATAAGATCTCCGAGACCGCGTTCTAATACGATCACCAGCGACGGCTAGAGCATGACAGCGTGAGTTTGAGGGCATCAGCTCCCGAAAGACGAAGAACGCACCATTGGTATACACAAATGAACGGTGTGGTGTGGTGGTTCAGGTATTGGGATATAAAACCTCAGGCCCAGGAGTTGCTTGGCCTCGGGATAAAAATAGACCAGGTGTCGTTCACAAGACACTGATAACATGGCCCGATATGGGGTTTTGCGGTACGGCGGTGCGTCGCTTGCAATTGAAAACAGGGTGGGCTCAGGTACAGCTGTATACTGCACCGGTTTTAGACAGGATATGTAGCTCCTTCTCTGTAACTGTGCACAGGTGCCATGCCTCGAGCACCTAGCATGAGGTTGCAAACATCGCGCCGGCTGTCATTCCAACTCTCAACTCTTCAGTTGCACCGAGGCGTGCTGAAAAGGATAAAAACACCAACATCTCAGTCCGACAACAATGGGCCTCGTGATCTTTTCAATAAGTTTCGAGATGTTGGCTATGATGCAATTCAAGTCCATTCGTTCTCGATTTTTTACACAAGATGCAAACTAGCGGGCGTCGTGAATTAGTGGACGCGGTCTGGCGCGGGCTCGCGCGTCGAGCTGACGTAAGCACCCAATGCTCCTGCTCCGAGCCCTCCACCCCCTTCGTCCGAAATTCGTTTCCTCCTCCCTCAATCCGACTCCATCCTTTACCATCGTAAAAGCTTTAGCGTGTAAAATGTCTACAGACGCCCAGCCCTACGCTTTGGAACGCCAGTTCGCCGTATCAGCCGTCCGAAGGGCGTGTCGGTTGACCTCGTCGGTGTTCAATAAACTCGTTAGGAACGAGACTTTGACGAAGGGCGATAAGTCTCCTGTTACTGGTACTTGTTCATCTTTTTGCATTCCTCAAGGATGGACTTATGACAACAGGATTGGGATACGCATAAAATCATCTCATTACCGGAACTGATCGTCGGCGCTTAACCTTCGTAGTGGGCGATTACGCCGCGCAAGCGCTTATCAGTACAATGCTACACCACGCATTTCCGTCCGACCCCATTGTGGGCGAAGAAGACGCTACCGATCTGCGTCTTCCTTCCGGAAAGGACATCAGGGACAAGATCGTCAGTTTAGCTAACGAAGCCTTGACTGCACCATTGGAGGAGGGGGACAACCCACAATGGGGAATCGGACCTGGACGTGCGAGAAGTGTAGATGAAATATTGGATGAGATTGACAGAGGAAACTACGGAGGTGGTAGGACAGGACGTGCGTATTATTATTGAGCATAAGGATGATCATAGAACTTACACGCGGTACTCAGGAATGTGGACTATTGACCCCATCGATGGCACAAAAGGTTTTCTCCGGGGCGAACAATTTGCTGTCTGTCTGGCCCTCATCGTAGACGCCCAAGTCCAAGTCGGAGTCATCGGATGTCCTAATTTGCCATACTCCTATAAATCCGACGCCGAAGAGAGAGAGACCGGATGCATCTTCGTAGCAGTGCGGGGGCAAGGTGCTCAGCAGGTACGTTCTTATGCAAGTTCGCGACGACGGGAGTGCTCGCTAATCACGTTCTCTGTCTCGTTCTACCCGCCTATCCGGCCCTGTAGCTCTCGCTCTTGGGAAATGCCCCACTTTCCCTCGCCATTCCCACTACCCCACTATCGTCTCTAGTCTTTCTTGAATCGGTTGAAGCAGCGCACTCGTCCCACTCTTTCAATGACGACGTAACAAAACTACTAGGTGTCACAGAACCACCTGTGAGGATGGACAGCCAAGCGAAATATGGAGCGTTGGCAAGAGGTCAAGGGGGAGTATACCTCAGAATGCCCACAGGAGTGGGGTACATGGAGAAAATTTGGGTGAGCGTTTTTCCTGGTCCAGATTTTGCGGTTCGCTTCTCCGTTTATTCCCTCTTTCAAGAGTCATCCCATTCCTTGCTGACCTTCGTCACTTGTTCTAACTTCGCGACTCTGTAATCCACGTTACTGATGCACTCTCCTCTGCAGGATCATGCACCCGGATCGCTCCTCGTAGAAGAATCAGGAGGTGTCATTAGTGACTCCAGAGGCGAAAAATTAGATTTTGGTCTCGGTAGAACCTTGGGACAGAATTATGGAGTCGTAGCTGCCGGAAAGGATGTTTTTGAGCATGTACTGAACGCCGTGAAGGAGGTGAGGAAGGAGCAAGAGAAGGCGAAAGCTTGAACTGGGTAGAATCGGAGGTTTGTGTATTGTTATAAGTAATAGAATACCTGATGAGTTCCCCCTTGTACGTGTTGCTGAAGTGCATTGAGCGAGATACCTCTCGGCGTATGCCGATTGTAGGTCGGCGGTTGCTAAACTAAGGGCTCGGATGGGAGCAATGTCTCAGCTTCTGCTGCCCATCGCCCACACCTACCATTGCCCTCAGAAATATCTGTACCATCAAGTGCTCCTACTCAGCTCCTTCCTTTCTTTTCCTCACCGCCTAAGCGAGCCTCCTTACCGGATTCTTGTTGTTCTGACGCTTGTTGGAATATTGGAGTGTCATAATGCGCAGTTGGAGCTGGTACGGAGCCTCATCCACTCGCTTACGGGGCGTTACTTGACTATATTCGTTCATTTGAAGGATTGATATTTTCTCATTGCTTTTGGTATGTATAGCTCCACTTAGACTACCTGCTTCCCCGAATAGAAGGTTTCCGAATCAGGGCCCAGGGGCTCTTCTGCTGAAGCCGGCGGTTGAAGCCTAGCTCCTGACACATATTCTATTCGGTCCACTTTGTTTCTGATTTTACTCGCCTTTATCTCGTGCTGGTTCTGATTCTGATTTACGTTCCAAAAACTAAATTCGAAAACACGCATGCCCAATGGCAGACCCTGACCATCTGCGGAGGCGTAATATACGTCGTGACACAGATTATATATCACTTCTCGCAAAGCATGGCAAATACTAAGCAATCGTGAGTAGATGTTTATCTTTCTCCAGTTGGCTTCCCCAGTTGGCATCCCCGCTTTTGCCCCTTTTTACCCCGCATTGCGCCTCCCAAGACCACAGGGACCACAGGGACGTCGGGACCTCGTGGCTCGCGATGGTAAAGCGCCTCAACGCTTTCAGGGGCAGCCGAATAGAAATCGCCCTCGAAGGCGGGGAATCGGCGATGTATCTCCTTTTTGGTTCCTAGCCTCATCAGTTACTGCTCCTTTACTCATCGTCGAATTTGGTGCATCGTCCTTCCGGTTCGTGATCAACTCCAATACGTCAAATACTCCGGCCGGCCGCTGTCATTCTGTCCTTTACAAACGTTCCATGCATGGAATAATTCCGGATGCACGTCATACCAACCGCCGTGGCCAACTGCCGCCCTCATCAATACTCAACCATCTCTCATCCATGATTGATACATCATCAATCACGCATCATACATCATACCAAACGTCAAATCAAACATATATATCTACTTGCAACAAACCTCGGCGAATAGGTTAAAGTCCAAAGGCCTTACCATCTCTCGAACCGGTGTATCCGTGAAAACCGACAAGCGATTTGATAGGGAGGAATATTACGCTGCTACTTCGCGGTATGTGGACGGTTATGTCCTATCATTTCTCTTTTTCTTCCTCTTCCCTACACTTCCGCGGTGTTATGACGGTCGAGGGATAGGGACAGCGTAGGGGGGACGAGAAGGGGAAATCACCCTCTAGGTCAAGCATTGCTTGCCCTCGATAATTAATTTCCCCCTCTCCATTTACGATTGGTATCCGTTGTATTCGTTGGTCGGTCATTAGCCCTCGTGGTAATCGGCTCAAAGTGCCGAAGCACCGACAGCACGGAAACCCACACTACGAATCCTGTGAACCAAACAACTCAACACCCCTAACATAACGATGCGCCCACGGGAGAATCTCGTGTCCTCAGGACAGTTCACGGGTTCGTTCTAGGCGGCGAACACGTTCAGTCTCCTATCCTATTTGCGTCTCGGTGTTGACGCTGTCAACAGCTACCCTTGTCTTCTCTCCTCTTCCCTTCTAACACGTTGTCTTGATTTACGAGCTTGAGGGGGTCTAGGAAGGCCGTCATAACGGACGACCGTGAACCTTTCGCCTTTGTTTTTGGACGGATAATCGGATATGCCCCTTAGCCCGCCTCGTGGATTAGCACCCCTGACGAATGGATGGCGTTATGCTTGCTTATCCACCAATTACCTCACCCAGATGCATCAGAACCTGTTTGTCGTCGTGCTGTTCACCGCTTTGATCTCCAATTCCTTTGTTGTCCATTTGACGATTGTTCTGTATCGCCTCGATGCACCAGTGCTTCGTGGACGCGCTGATTGGGCGTTATTCTTATCTGTTGTATATTCGACATTGAACGGCTACTAATCGTTGTCCACCGTTTGTTTGTAGTGGAATTATGAAGGCCTACAACGCTTCGACTTTTGGTAATAAGCCGGAAGATCCAATCGACAGACCAGAGTATCATAGGACTGGGTCGGCTCCAAGTATACATCCCGGCGCCCAAGTCGCTCCCACCGCCGCCAGAATGGGAGCCACGCTTTCCGTCCCTGGGGCTCAACATGGTTCAGGTAAAGGCGCAGCGTCGGGTACGGATATTAGGAGGAGCGCTTCTGTGGGGCGTTCGACGCATAAGAGAAACGAGGGGAAGGGCGTTGGCGGTGGTGACGGTGAAAAGGAACGTGGAAGGGCACATTTTATGAGGCATGGAAGGAATAAGTCTGCTCAGGGCGTAAGGGAGTAGAGAAGAAGTGATTGTACCTGGTACCTTGGTGGGTAAGGTGGAGCCCAGGAGAAATGGCTGATGCGAACGTATAACTTGTCGTGGTAGGAGGAAGATGATTTTTCTTTTTCACGAATTATCGTCTAAGACTTGCGTCTCGCTGTAGCACCAGACGTTGTATCATTCTCGTTCTGTATATGGCCTACATCTATCACAGACGATTGAACGTCGGCTTGGCTCGAATCCGTATGTCCTTGGTGTGAGTAAATGATGTGTGATTTGGGCAATCGTGTGCGCACCGCCTTACAAATGTGGTTTCTATCTTCGCATTCCATATCTTTGTCGAGTGTGGGGTTTAGTTCCAATCTTTACTGCAATGCGCAAAACGCCTTGTACATTTCAAGGACTGAAGGTGATAGGAGTAAAGATAGCCCAGGAGCCCCCCTCCTCTAGAACCTCCGACAAGAACGAAGATAACGATAACAAATACTGTTAGTCTCGAAGATAGATGGAACGCTGTTGAGCTACTCACACCAGAACGACGGATACGCCGAATGAAAGCCCCGAGCGCTACGCATTCCCCAAAGTGGATTGGCGAGCGAGAAGCGCCGGAAGCCGAGCACCGCATTGCAAATAAGATCACTGGGCGCTGGCCCGCTGAGCGCGGAGGAGCGATCACGAAAGGAACGAACCGCCCAAATGGATTGATTGGGCGTCAATCACTCTCGCTTGGCGCTTGTGCCTTGATTTGGGATCGAGCAATGATCTACGATAATCTTTCTTGGTGTGAGGTTACTGTTATCAGTATGGCGAGCTATGGATCCGTTATGATGTGCAAATTTTGGTACTTGACCTTTTCTTTCGTGCTGGGCTATGTGCTTCACGAGAGCATTTGATACGCTCGGACGCTATTACGAGGTAACGAGCTTGTAAGGAAAAGAAATCCATGAGTTACCAAACACATACTAGGGTGCTTTCGAGTCAAATGTAATGCGTCAAGTAGAGTTACATCATGAGAAGGAGGTTTGTAATTCCGAGGGCTGTCCGGGGAGTCTGTGACAATAGGAATGCCACGTCGGTTCCTCGTGATTTTGTCATTACTTGCGGCTGGATGGATTGATGACTTGTTCGGTAACCTCGTTGCGTCCATTATCGAGCAGAAAAGGTTTGCCATGAGTGGCTAGCATGCATCGAGATACGATCAACGTGTCACTCGCCGTGCAGCCGGAATGTGCGAAGCACCGTACGTACAAGCGTTTTGGGCATCGCGTACTATGGTCACTTGGAACCGCGAATTACCATGGAATTTCAAACTTGTTGACACGTGTGTCATCTTTGTGGCCATGAGGATTCCTGAATAGGTCATGCTTTTATGAACTGGTAACACCGCCAGCTGGGTGGATGAAGACGTGCAGGTCTTCTACGTCTGTGATGAAAAAATTTTTGCACCCATCGGTGGGCTTGTCGGCTCAAATGTATGGTAGAGGTTAATTAATCAAAATACGAACCGGATCCTAGAGGTTTAAGCCTCGTCGAAGCAGCAAGCGAATGCGGTAGTATCATAAATTGTAACAAATGGGGCAAAGAACACGAAACCGAAGAACAAGCCAAACCCCCTGTGGAGCACCACGATGCATTCACAGCCTAAAAGTCTGGATATGGGCAAAATGTGCGGTGGCCGTCAACTTCGTTGCGCCTACATTGCCACTGCCAACATTCCAAAGATACACCCACAAAGCAACGAGAGTAAGCGGGAAGTATTTCTGAATGGAGTAATCGGGAAGACAAACCGGTGGGGCGCACATGAAAATGATGCTGTCCAATGCGGTGAATAGTGGGGGCTGGTATCTGAGCGACAGTGAACATTCATCCTCCATGGTCCCAGGCTGTCAACCTCACACCCTTCAGGCATGAAGGTCTTCTTCAGACTCTTGTTTTATCGCTTGCAGAGAGTGTGGACCCATAGGTGAAAACTCCGACAACCCTGTGGATGAAGTATAACCAGTGCCAGCCTGTCATTGTACGAAACAGCATGGATGAGCACACAGCATGCAGGCCAAGTGTAGCAAGAATTACCCAACGACTCGGTGTAGGCAGGTTCAAGTTTACCGCAAGTCGAAACGATGTTGCACCTACCAAGGTTCAGAAGAAACTGTGGGTCCCAGAACACGGAAGCACGGAGTAACCTGCGAATTTACAGATAATCCGTCATTGCTTAAGCAAGCATTATACAATGTGGACGCTCTACGCGTCAGAATTAGACCGTTACAAACCCACTTGTACGGGAGGGATCACAGCTTATACCTTTGAACAGCAGGATGAACATGTGGTCACTGTCGTAAGTCCACCCAAGATCTCTTGGACTGATGCAGAAGATGGACTGTGGGTCCCTTATCGATGGTCTGAACCCCCCGCAGGGAAATGTTGGATGCTTCCCACTCTGCAGAGACCTATAAGGATTCATACCTTCGGGGATATTACTCACGTTGGCCAGGGCGAACACTTCATCCAGGGTCGGGAAAGCAGACCACTTATCACAAGTTTGCCCTGAATTATGGGAGATGGCCTCCGAATGGGGTCCGTACGTGACCATTCAAGGAACCTGAATGTAGCGGCATTACGCATTGCTTGTGGATATCGAAGGAGGAAGAAACAGGAGTGGAGATGGCGTGCGGCCACATTTTAGGGAAAAGGGGTCAGCGCAATGCAGAGAGATAGAGTGCAGGATTGGAATGCAAATAAGGACCAGCGTTAAGAAGGACCACAGGTGCTAACTTGGTACGATCTCGATCTCCAGCTTCCTGGTTCAGAGGGTTCTGTCCTCTCGACATAATCAGCACCACACCCGCAAGCATATTAGCACTCAGCCCTCTTGAAACATGGCGAGTGCGCAAGGAGTCGCAGGAGAGGGGGAGTTAATTGAAGCATAATTGGAATGCGCCGACCCTCTTCCGATGGAAAATTGAGAACGAAGGTCAAGGTAGGTGATTAAGGGCCACGGGAGCGACGGCCTGGTAACGGCATTTTGTTTATCCCTATTTTCCAAGTGGGGGAGGAGACAAGCAAGCACAAACACAAACCTGCTTGTGAACCTTGCAGAACAAGTCTGGACGAGCCCGGGTGACCACACCAATGCTTACGCCAAGGCCTAGACTTTTGCTGTAATTTCTTAGAGATGCAGCGTGTCGATTTTAGCGCGGCTTCATTTGGTATGTTTCGACATACCAAACACCATTCTGCCCGTGGACTATGGCCCTCTATCAGCGGACAGTCTGGCATAGAACCGGCTAATGTCAGACTCGCTTGTACAATGGTCCCATTCAGTTGGGGTGTCGTCACTCGTGCCGACTGTCGCCCCAGACTTGGCTGTTGCTCGGGAATCAGGCTGCCGGACATCAGAGAAGCTGACGTGCGGTGCGTGTTTCTTCCCTAATTCAGGGTTGCAATCTTTATCCCCCGATGTATGTCAGCCAGCTGGTCCAAAAATGACTTTTCGGGGATAAGAGATTTTTCTATGCCTCTCGATCACCAGGTGCGTCGACCTTTACCCCAGTCGCAAATCCTTTTCCTTCACACCAGTGGCCCTTTGCTACCGCAGAAACCCTCATAGTGTTCTTGTGTTGACTCCCGGATATGCATTTGCAGGATGCCATATGGTACCGGCTGTGCCAGTACTGGTCCTGCACCGCAGCATCGGTGGGCCCCGTGGTCAGGAACGCTGGTACCTACATCCAAAAAACTGGTCTAAACCTGATTCGCAAAACTCGGAAATAATACAAGGGATCCCCTTGCCGTCCGCCTACGAGTCTTGTGCAAGATCGTATCTAGATACGAGATTTTACTGAACCAACAAAATTATAACCATTTGCGCTTCTTTATGACCGCATTTGCATAGCAAGCTCAGAACTGATCGACAGTTTGACATAGTGACGGATACCAGGCTCTTGTCCGGGAAAAAAGGGCAAAAGGAAGGATTATCCACTCCTTGATGACAAAGTCGCAACTTGGGAAGACATAAAAACCGTCAGGTGTGGTATCACTTCTCCATCTCATCAAAGTACATAGGTCTTCTCCCTTCGGAGTTCTTGAGTTCCTCCCTCTCAAGGCTTCGTCCCCGAATTACATTTCTTACGTCCTTTCCGCTTCACGACTCCACGATGTTGATGCTCACGCCCTTCTCGCTCTCCCATGAACTCCTTTCTATCTTGATGACGACTCCCTGTGATGGTCTTCCGAAGCTCCATTTCCCTAACGTGCTATTCCTCCTCCAAACCTTGTTCCTTTTCACCAAGTCTGATATTAAGACTGTCCTTGTCCCTGTAGTGAGTGTGCTCCACCATGTTGCTAGGTGCCAGCGGAATTCTTAATATCGGTCCCCTTCACATATCCGATGATGGTGGAAATCATTATTTTTAGACTATCTTCTCTACCCTTCTCGTCCCCAATCGTTCCGACTCGTCTTCCCTCTTCCTCTCTGTGGCGTGGACATATCTCCACCTCCTCACGTTTTGCATCGCGAATCAAACCCACAGTGTAGTTGAGGACTCGCTCAACAAACCATGGCGGCCAATTCCATCTGGCCGAATCTCACGAACCCAAGCCGCGTTCCTCCGATGGGCCCTCCTCACACCATTGTGTATTATCTTTTCTATGAACAGAAATGCATTGTGGCCCAGCGTTTCGTTGCTGGTTGCTACCTGTGTGTACAATGACCTATCTTGGAGCAAAGATGGGGTGGTCAAGAATCTACTAAACGTGGTCGGCTATGTGTCTTTTGAAGCCGGAGCGACCCTTGTGCTCGGTAAGATAACAACATCGTCTTCATCCTTGCCTGGAGGTCTGAGATATGATCAGGAAGCAACGCCACACTCGTCCAGGGTGCTCCATGGGCACTCACCCTAAGTGCTCTGATAATTCTCACTACCGTCCACGCCGGAGATATTCCAGACATCGATGGTGACTTCAAAGAAGGCCGCAGAACCCTCCCTATTATCTTTCCCAACACCATCCGCCCTTCACTTTGCGCTACCATCCTGGCCTGGACCAGTTTCGCTTGTTGGAACCTGCTATCCTTCTCATGGGTTCTCATGGCCCTAACTGTTTTTGGTCTTGCCACCCTGACGATCATGGGATTTCTGTTGCCTTCAAAGGAAGGCAGGACACCTCATGACCGTCATCGTCAGGATAAGACCGCATTCATACTTTACAATGTATGTGGAGCTCGCTTTGCCGCCCTTTCTCTACTCATGGTGTTTCATCCTTGGTTGCTCCCCTTTAGGCATGGCTCAGCGGTATGCATATTGCTCTCGCGATATCTGCCAACGCAGGTCATGTTGGACATGTGTCAATGGTCGCATAATCCGACGTTGCGATGCTTATTAGGAGCACACCACAAGTAGCGACCGTGACCTGTCATCTCTACGTCGAGGCCCCTCTACGATTCACCGTCAAGTGCCCGTCTTCCCTATCTTCCTCCTTACTTCACCTTCTGCTAATCGCGACTCTTCTCTTCCTTCACATCTGCGAGGCAATTTGGGCCTTCCGGATCTGTACATTATGTAACATACGCCCATCGCCGTCCGCGCTTGTGGAGGCGTGATGGATACGAAAGGTACTCAATTGGTTAGTTTGACATGCCGTTTGCTTCTCGAATTCAAATGATTCCCCCGTCGCCTTTGGGTGATTGTTCCGGGAATAAGGTTTAGCAGGTGCGAAAAGTCCCTGCACCTTTGTATTGTAGCAGTATCGTTTCTGCTTCCTAGCTGTTATTCCACATCTAATACTGGCTCCCGTCTCCCTTCTCCGATGTTGTATCATTGACAAGGACTCGAACACTGCATTTAGCCTTTTCTACACCCTTCTTCATTTTTCACCTTCCACATGCTAGCGATCCGTGCATTCCTACTTTATAATGTAAATACTATTTGGTTGGTTAATGTTAACGCTGTTAAGGTTTGAATTCGTTGCCTCTTCGGGGATCGCATGGTACCATTGGCCGAGTGTGACAGGGAGTGAAAATTTCGTATCGCCTCGTTGGCGTAGTGGTAGCGCGTCGCACTTGTAATGCGAAGGTCACTCGTTCAATCCGGGTACGAGGCATTTATTTTCCCATCAATACTAACCGAACAACTTTTTTCGTTTCCTTTACCACTGCATGCTGCCCGCGTAGAGTCCTTGACATCGGCTTGTGTCTCCACGTATGCTCAGCAGTGGCGAAAGCCATGGCATTCGACAGTACTATCAGGTCTTCAAGCGGAATATGGGACCCAAGAAACTTCAACAACTCGCTTCTCTTGTCACTGGCAGACACACTTGCCAATGTATTCATAGCTCTCACTGTCTACTTTATATTACAACCAGTCTTATCTTATCTTATCACGCGGAACCAGCCTCCGGGACAGACAATCAAGTTGCCGCTGTATACTCTTAAACCCACGACTTGCTCTCCAACGACCGACAAATTCCACGGGCTTGACGGCAAACAACTTCGATTCTAAAATTAGCGCACAAAAGGACACCGAAGGTCATCAAATAGCTCATAGCGTGCCCGGATAAACCACACATTTCAGAGCGCCAGTTCTCACCATAAAAGCCATCCTACCTGGTAATCTGATAAGATGAGCTCCTGGTCCTTTCTTCCCCCTCCCCCTCCCGGTTGCTGCTATCTCCACTGTTCATGCCAGTCGAAGAGAAACGAGCGGAGAGTCCGACATCTCGAGCTTACAGGGGCGAGTTCCCACTGGCGTCAGAGGATGAGAAAGCGCCCTCATCACCATCACCGACTGGATCAACGCTGTCCGTGCGCCGACCCAAGTTACCACTTGGTTGGCAAGCATTGATCATTTTATTAACGTGCATGTGTACTTGTACGTACCACTTCTTTTTCGTGGATTCTACCCGTCTCTCATCATCCTGAATTGGTTAGTTGGTAACCATTGGTCCAACGTGAGTATGATTTGCCTTATGCTTGTTCATTTGACTTATCGCGAACACTTTGCTGTTGTAGGGATTAATTGTGTCAGCACCTTTCCACTATCTTGGTTCGGACGTACCCATGTACCCATTTTCATCATGGTTCGTGCTGCGTGAACTATAGGGCCATGAAGACGACCATCATCCGAAACCTTAAAATAAACAACTCACAATTCGCAACTCTAGTAAGAATTAACGCTACCTTTTCTACGTTCTCGCAAATCTTAGACTAACTTTCCTAACCTTAACCTTGTCGTCACGACAGGTCGCCGTCACGAACCTTGTAAGTACCCCCAAACCTAATGTCCAAACTAACGTCGATAACCAAACGACATCCCACCAAAGGTAAACACATTCTTGTGTGTCGGCATCGGGTTTTGCATCGACAGATGGGGCGGAGCCACTTCCTCTGTCGTCTTGGCCGCCTTCCACCTCGGTGGAGCAGCGGTCATGGCAGGGTCGGCCACGAACCACCTGAACAGCTACCCGCTTCTGGTCCTCGGAAAGGTTATTGCGGCTATAGGAGACGGTTCCCTGGATAACGCCCAGCACCGCATTTTCTCAACCTACTTTGCGCCTGGAAAAGGATTCGCCTTTTCGATTGGTGAGCTATTCTTGCCTATATGCTTGCCTTGTCGATTTTTCTCTTTCTTGTGTCGTTTTCGTGTGAGCTTCTTTCTGATGAGAAGTTTTTTCATGGAAACTTGGAATCAGGTGCGATTTGGTAAGAAGCTGATTTCCGAAATCTCCCGGAATGGACCGTTGACGCCAGTCCCATCGACCTTCTCGAATTCTTCTGACCAGGTCCATTGCAAACCTAGCGCAGTTCACAGGACAATCAACGGCAAATATCATTGCGAGAAATCTAGGGAGCTTCGCCTGGACGCTGTGGATCAGCACCATCATCAGTTTCTTCTCCCTCCTCTGTGCGATCACCGTCCTCTTTCTCGATCGATACCTGCGCACAAAGTATGAGATCATCGACCAGACGAGCGGAAGGGTCCACCGCGGAGTTGCGACAAAGTCTGGTGTCTTCAAGTTGAGTGCCATCAGGCATCTACCCTTGACCTTTTGGGTCGTGGTTCTTTTCGCCATATTTGAGAACGCGGGGGTGCAGTCCTTTGTGTCTATTTCCACGTGAGCATCTTTGTCTGTCTAGGGTAGCCGATGCGTGCATGTGCTCATCGTCTGGGTGCAGGCAATTCGCCCAACAACGCCTGAAGAAGGGGGCTGTGGTTGGGGGATGGGTTTCCAGCTTTTACTTGCTGCTTCCGGTTGGCTTGACTCCCTTCTTGGGTATCTTTATTGATGGCTACGGCCATCGCGTCTCCTTCTGTGAGCTTCTCTTCTCTTCTCTGCGTTGAGCCAAAAGAAACTCATTGCGACGTACCGTACTAAATCCACCAACGCATGGATAGTGTTCGTATCGGGATTAACGTTTTTGACATCTATGTTGCTTCTCAAGTTCTCGCATACCGTCCCTACGTTTAGTATGTCATCATATCTTGATTGGTACGCAAATCGGACTTAGGCGTTCTGGGATAGTTGCTGCATATGTTTTCTATGCCCTATCTCAGGTTAGCACAGGAAGAGAGGGCCGATAGGTACGGTCGATTGCTAACGGCGAAGTAGAGCGTCACACCCGCACCTCAAGTCGAAATCATACGAAACATTATCCCAGATCCGCAATATTTCGCAACAGGGTATGTCCCCCTCTGCTCCTCTAACCAGTCTCTGATTGCGTCACCATTCGCGACAGTTTTGCAATCAAAAGTGGGTCCTCAGTGTCGTAAAACTCGACTTCAACAACTTCATCATCACCACCTCCTGCAGAGTCCATCGTCCAAGCCTCGATCGTCATCATCACTACAGCGGCAGGAAAACTGCAAGATCTCTCACCGACGAATTCGCTCGACTCAGCTGTCTCCTTATGGCTCGCTTACGCCTTTATCTGCGTCGCGATCTCGGGAACTCTGCTCGTAGCGTCTTACACCCCATCGGGACAAAGAACCCTCCCTGCTGCACGGCTCTCGCAAGTTCCGCCCGCTGAGCTGAAATCCGAGGTCGAGAGACTTTGGGTGGAAAATGGGATGGATAGGTACGCAGAAGGAGTCGATGCCTCGAACATTGCATATCGAGAGAGACTGCTCAAGTCCCCTCGGGAGGAAAGACACGCTGCCGGAACGCGGTGGGTGTGCTGGGCATATCCGGCTGCTGGACTGGCTGTCATCTTCATTGGATGGATAATGTTTGGATTGGGCGTTGGCTGGGGTGTACACGGGAGCGTTATCGCTGGTACTGTGGGCGAGTGAGGGGTGGAGCCGAGTTTGGGGTCGGCGGAGGTGTCGCTGTCTTATGTCCACGGAGGGTACGATGATGGTATGTTGTATTGATTGCTCAATGACGAGGACACCAGGCTGCCTCTGTATGTGGCGAGACTGCCTTTCGTGGCTTTGAGAACGCGCTTTTATGCTCACACGCAAGGTTTTACCTGCTAAGAGAGCGTGATAACGACCTTCCTTGTGAGGAAGTCGTAATGGGCGTGCCTGTGAGAATTGATTGCCTCGGCAAAAGCATCTCCTTAGCTCCGCACCATTGCCTACGCTCCCAAGCTACAGATTTTCTTAGCTCGCCTCACAGTCCGTCAAGTCCACCAGCGGATGCGGTGTCCGAGCCTCAGGTAGCACGTTATCGCAATAATGGTCTTCGCCGCACTCCTCATCCACGGTTGGGAGTATTTGGGACGAAAGTGAAACGGAAGACGACGGAAGGGCCTACTACGATCTGCACACACTGAATGATGCATCACTGCATCAAAGAGTTTCAATAATCACTTGTCCATGCCACGCACATCACCCTGCATGCGACATCAACAGCATGCCACTGTGGGTCTCTTCAGCTCCCCTACTGCCTTGCCTGAGGCCTCTTTTTCAAGCTCAAGAACAGACCCATCGCTGCCCTCGATCGTCATGATCATCGTCAAATTCAAAGCCTCCTTGCAGTTCCGCTCCCACGTGTTGGTGAAATAGGCTTTATACTTGGGGAAGGTGGGGGTTCGAAAATGAGCTCTATCATCGGGTGGGTTGAAAATGGATTGGGAGGGGTAAAAAAAGGTGCCTCACTGTTCTTACCCTAAGTATACTGTGCCCACGAGTACACGCGTTGAAATACCTACCCCGGACCCTTTCTTCAGTCCCCCCCTCCCTCCCTTCCCCACCAGCCCCTTGCTCATCATGGCCGCCCCAGCCTACACCTCCAAAATCGAAGCCACTCCCCTTGCTCCGCTCCCTCCATTCCCTGACCCACCATCCTACAGCCCCCCAAAGTACCATCCTCTCTTCGATGACCCCGACGCGGACGTCGTCCTCCGCTCACTCGAGGGCACACTCTACTGCGTGCACTCCTACATCCTCCGCAACGCATCGGGCCTCTTCAGCACCATGTTCGAGCTCCCCCAGCCCCTGAAACACGGCATCGAGATGGGCTGTTTCAGCGCGCCCGAGATCGCGGTGTACGAGCCCGACTCCGTCCTCGAACGCCTACTGCGCATGGTCTGCGGGCTCGCCGTCCCCGCCTGGGAGAGCTACGACGACGTGGAGCGCGTGCTGGCGATCGCGGAGAAGTGGGACGCGCCCGGCCCGATTGCGATCATCCGGTCGGCGCTGATGTCGCCCAAGTTTTTAAAGGCCGATCCGTTGAGGCTGTATGCGCTGGCGAGGCACTTTGGGTGGAAGGAGCAGGCGAAGTTGGCGGCGACGGAGTCGTTGACGATGGCGTTGCACGATCCGGAGCATACCGCCCAGTTGGAGAGGCTGTCGTCAAAGGATCTACTACCCTTGTTGAACCTGCATCGCAGACGGAGGGACATGTTCAAGGAGCTTGTTGATAGCCCAGAGCGCTTCACTGCTGGAAACAGGTGTGTGCGAGCCGTTGATGATAGTTTGGGTCGTGCTCATCGCTCGGTGGATCCTTTCAGCTCTCCCTATCACTGCAGCAGATGCGGTGTGACTCAACTCGATAACCATACCTGGCGCGAACTCAAAAATGTCATGTTTGTCGAAATGGATAGGAGACCTCTGGGTGACACGCTAGGTATCATGGCTGGAATTGGCCCCGAATGGCCAGAAGCTCTCGCATGCTGGGAAGCTAAATGCAAGAAGGAAGGATGCGGAGGGCTCAATTACGATCGCGTGGCTACCATCCGACAGATCAGGAATTGTATCGATTTGTTGCCGATCACGATTGAGGACGAGGATCAGGAATAGATGGATCAGGAATTGACTCCCCCACTTCCTTTGTATCTTGCCATCTCCTTATCTTCATTATTCGCTTCGCGCTTGCTCCTTTTGTGGTTGTGTTGCATCGCTTTCTCGAGTTTTGCTTAGAGACCTCGTACTTACCAGCCTCATACACACTAGTTAGGGCAGTACCCTTGCACCTGTTCATAGCCTTTAATAACACCTGTACATATCACTTAGTGGTGACTTTGCCTAGAAGGTTATGATTGACCGCCCCTCACCGTGGGTTTGGATAGGAAGTATTGCATTGCTGGTCGCAGATGCTCGTCATAGGTACATTGCGATATTTCCGCCACGGATGTCTATGGTACACCATGCGCTAAATTTCAGACGGGGGTAGTTGAAATGCCTCAAAGTAGCCAATGGCAATTTTACGATACGCGCGATTTGATGTATAACGCGTTACAGTCTGAGAGGTTTACGCTGCAAGGCAAAACTTCGACTTTGTTAGTGGGAGGTATTGAAAAGAAAAGAGCAGGAAACACAAGAAAAATAGATGGTGAGCTTGCTCTGGATCGTAAATCGCAAGTCTTAGACGCCAGAATGTGCTCTGACGCTGGTGTAGAGACTAGGGAAGCCGGCAGCGAGTCTGTCGGAGACCTTTAGGGTACTCGAGCACGTTTGCGAGCCGTAGCAGCGGCTGACGTCTATTTTAATCCTTTCACACAACAAGCCAGTGGTGGCTAGCTCAAAAGGGGAGCGTATATCGTACGCTTATGTACCCTTGTAGATTTAAAAACAGCTCACTTGCGTTCCCAGGTCTCCCTCCCTTTACCCTTGCCTCGCATCGCAGACCGGAGGTGAGTGGACCAACCACCGCCGTTCTGGAAAGTGCCCTGTATCTCGTTCCGTCATTGTCAGTGCAGTTCTTCTCTAGGCCTCGATACGGAGTTTATATTCGGCTTCTGATGCCCTCCGTATACCTGTCGTGGGGAATAACGCACATGGACCTAGTGGGCGCTTACACCTATTGACGAGGCCAAGACCTTCCTGTTCAGCGAACGAGCGCTCGTCTCGGCGACCGAATCTTGGGCGATTGCGTTGGGTTGACATCCAAAAAGGACGCAAGGACGGTCGGTAAGTTTGCATTGATCGCATCGTCGAAATTTGTAGGAGCCATCACATTGATTGACCAAACCCATCGACTGTGTGGATATATATCCTGTGAGGAAAGAAGCCAGCCGTCCGCTATTGAAAACGACAGAAGTGGACGCCGTCCTGGATCGTCTGCATGAGTGCCTTGGTGGTTATCTGTCCATATGCTCCTCACGCCAACACGGATCATGGATAACATAGAAGACGCACTCTATCGCCCTGAAAACGCAGATCACCCTAATTTTAGACTTGCATTCATTTACGAGAGATAGGCGGAGTAGGTGGAAGAGCGGGGAGACTCTGGAAAACATTCCAAGGTCCGTGCAGCATCATTGACTTTTGACACCATTTGACACCATTCGTGAATTCTTCCCCCTGACGAAATCCCCATGGGTTTGAGGTTGACGCCAATGGATGGCGATCTGCGGGGCACGCTGTGATCGCTGGGAGGGTGCTCACCTATGGTAAAACAGCTCCTTCAGGCTTACAGAGCACTGACCAAGTACCAAGTTGTCCGGCTAGAACGCTGAAGCTGCGGCCAGATGCGCGCGTCAATATGCGACCAGGTCTATGATAAGACAAACGGGCTTTAGCAACACCGACCCTGCACATCAATTAGTCTTGTTTGTCCGTCACAGACGCCACACCACACCAAGGCCGACGACGAACGTGCGTGCCCTTTTTTCAGTCCAACCGCGGCTTCCGCCGGACTTGGCCCACCTACCGTCACCGACCGAGAGAGTACCTGCCTCGTTTTTCCAGCTTACGGTATTTGTGGTCTTGTGCTGCAATTTGTCGCGAACGGTTGTGCTTCTTTCACCACTGGCTGCCAGTTTCCGCATGGACGGGCTGTCATCAATGTCATCGGTGGCATCGCGGCTCGCTTGGACAGAGTCAGAAGTCGTAATCGCGACATAGCAAGCTCAATGACCCAGCCTTGGAGTCCAGGTTCGGAAAAGAAGTGGGATTACAGTCGTAACATATGCGTAGTAGACATCCAACAAAGACTAAGGGAGGGGAGAGATACAGCATACTATAATAAAACGAGCCATTCCCGTCCAGAGTTCCTCCGACGAGCTGAGACGGAGACACAAAGTTTTATCCGGACATTCCGAATCGCGGGGCGTTGATGATGATGCCAAACAGGCAGCCAGCGAGGATACCAGCGCAGGGCAGGGTGAGGACCCAACCGAAGATGATCCAGAGGATCATGCGCCAGTTGAGAGCGCGGACGTTGCCGTTGCAGAGGCCGACGGCGACGGTGGCGCCGGAGATGGACTGGGTCGTTGAGACGGGGAGACCGAGTTGGGAGGCGAGGACGACGGTGGTGGCGGCACCCAGTTCCATGGAGTAGCCACGGGAAGGTGAGTGCAGGGTGATGCGGTTACCGAGGACGCTCTGGGTGGATTCGTTAGAGCTAGGAAGAGGACAAGACGAGAGGAGAGAGACGCACCATGATGGTGTAGCCGTAGGTAGCCAAACCGATGACGAGAGCAGCAGCGCAGAATGCGAGAACCCAAACAGGGGTAGGTGCACGAGAGCCAGAGAAGGAACCGGAATCCCAGATGAGGAAAATTGTGGACAACGGACCGGCGGCGTTGGCGACTGTAGGACCGTGTCAGATTCGTCCAAATGAAGACCTCCCATGACCAGGTTTACTCACCATCATTGGAACCATGAGCAAAGGAGGCAGTGCAGGCAGTGAGGACTTGTACAAAGGAGAAGCAGTGCTCGGTCTTGTTCGAGTATTGCTTCGCGTGGGCGTGGACCTCACGGATGCGCTGAGCGTCACTGCCCTGAGTCTGCTCGCCAGCAACATCCCGGGTAGCGTTGTGCCAGATGCGTCCGATGATGTGGTACCGGACGATCTTGTACAGGTTCGAGGGGAGAACCCAGGGGCCCTCGATCTTGCTCCTGTTGTCGACGGGGGCAAGGGCGGCTTTGGCGGGCGCGTCCTCGCTCGGCTGGCTCTCGATCTCCTTGGTGTTCTCAATGTCGCTGGCGCGGGTGATCTCGGCGGCGTCGTGGTGGCCACGGTAGTAGTCGGGGGTGGCATCGGGCGCAGTGGCAAGGTTGGCGTCCTCGGGGGCGGGGCGGCTCCAAAGCAGGGGGCCGAGGAAGAAGTGGTACCACCTGAGAGTGTAGTCACCCTTGATGACCCTGGCGTGGACGAAGGGAACCCAGAAAAGAACAGCAAGGAAGGCGACGACGAGAGCGGTCAGGACGATGGCAAGGGCCGTTGTCGTTCCGGAAAGCTTGTCGAGGCCGAGGTTGGGGGAACCCTTGTAGACGATGACCATGGTCAAGATGGAGGTGGTGATGAAGAAGAAGACGGGGCCGCTCCATAGGGCGAGGGTGGTGCTGTTCTTGCGCTCCAAGATGCCGTACTTTGTGATGAGGTAGACGAAGGCTGCGAACCCACCAGAGATGCAAGGAGCGATGGCCCACGAAGCAAAGACGGTGGCGACACCGTTGCCATTCCAACCCCACCGGACCGCATCGGAACCGCCAGCAGCGATGCCGACGCCAATAATAGCTCCAACAATTGAGTGGGTGGTTGAGACGGGGAAGCGGAGTCTGGTGGCGCCGAGGACCCAGGTCGAGGAGCCGACGAGGGCGCAGAACATGGCGAGCATGAGGACGGCGGGATCATCGTTGAAGATGTTGATGTCGATGATGTTGTTGCGGATCGTCGACGTCACACGAGCACCGGCTGAGACAGCTCCGACAAACTCCATGACCGTGGCAAGCAAGACTGCTTGACCGAGGGACAATGAGCGCGAACCCACGGATGTTGCGAATCTGGAGGGCGAGTCAGCATCGATTGTTAGCAGATACGATTGACATACGAGTTTGCTACATCATTGGCACCAATGCCGTAGGCATCGGCGAACGCAAAGATGAGACCTAGCGCAAAGATGTAGTCGTACTGATGGAGGGGCATCTTTGCGTGTCGCAATGAACTCGCGCAGGGGAGGTGGGTTTCCTGACAGAACGGCAAATTTTGCGACTTTTATGGTGTCCGAGTACGCATACTTCCACATCGAAGCAGGGAACGTGCATTGGTCGCCTTTATGGTCATGCGAGCACTTCCATGTGCCGCTCTCCAGTCTCTTCTTCGCTCGCCCTTCAAACTACGCGCTTGGCACTGGTGATAACAGCCAGTTTGATCTCATTGATCTCTTGGCACCAAATCGACGTTTGCATATCGACGCACGTTCGTGAGTGGCGTGCAGGTCAGGGACGACTGACAAACAAACCCCAAACACACAACACGCTCTCCTTCGATCATGCTGGCAGAAAAGAACGTCCTTTTTCTCGCTCAGCGTTTGTGTACCTGTGTGGCTAATTAAACCGGGAGTCGGGTTCCTCGCGTCTGCACGAGGCTACACGAGATCTCACCGAGAGTTAAATTGGTTCGCCAGGGCAGTGGGCTGCAGATATGAGGCTGTACGGACAACCCCACATCATGGCACGTGCGCCGTTCGTGCACCGTACTACTCAGCTTCCATTCGGGCTGAGTGGCAAGAAAAAATGATGACTGGTAAATTTGCAACTTCCGTGTTCCAGCTCCAAAATTTTGCAGGCTTGGGACAAGAACGAGCTGGCCAGAGGCCCGGAGCTATCTGCTGCTGCTGACACCGTGCGCGGTGGGTACTGCGCGTGTCCGGTCGATGGGCCAATCAGACCGTATTGCGTTCTCTTACGATCTCGCCTCGGTCTTGACGCCCGGACCATTGATATTACGCTCGTGAGACATTTAGGTCGGAAGGAGGAAACTGGACGGACTTGTGCACGGGTACTGTCAATATCTCCCCGATTAGAGGAACAATTGCCAAATGATGTACTACTATGTCCTCGCAGAGTCTACGTCGGACACGGGGAGAGTATGCTACAAGGAGCTAGCCGATAGTGCTCGAAGGCTCATTGGTGGACAGAGATGCGCCCTAAACGTTTGATCGAATTTCAATTCGGGCTCATATATTCGTCATCCCTTCGTTTATAGCACTCTCTATCGTTGAAGCGGTTGTGGCGCAACCCACCTCGATGACCACACTCGACATTTAGACTTGGCGAGCTGGATAACGTCATGCCCTACGACGGAAATCGAGGGCCTTCAGGGTACTCTAGATATGCCTGCGCTATGGCTGGAATCTACCTTGCTCGGCCACTGAGTCTGGCCCACGAGACGCAAGTAAGATGACGCGGAGAAGTGGAGTGACATGAACTGAGCGTGGGCTAACCTATGACAAGCGTACCGATGCATTTTCTTACCAGAATTACTAGTGGCCATGAGGGGACGTAGAAGTGGGGGCGAGGGCACAGGCAGTGTGCTTCCATGCCAGACTCCCCGCCATTGTATAGCATAGGGTGATGTGCATCGTCATCTGATACAGACCGCTGCGATGTCAAGCACCCTTTGGGTACCTTAATTTAACCCAGGTCATCAGCAGACAACAGCATACGACAGCGAACCTGATACAAGTACAGCATTAGGGGGGGCAGCTTCCCAATTCCCAGATATCGGTTTCCCCCGAATCACGGGTGGACCGATGGAACCATCCACCACCCCAAATGACGTTCTTTATCTTCCGTCCCACATCCCTCAGGTCGATCGCATTTCTTCCGGAGCTGGTGTTATTTCTGGACTTTGAGTTGGTGGGGACAGGAAGCCCCTCGAATCCAGGCTTCATTCCGGCCCGCAAGGCAGACTCGTAGACTCGTTGAACGCCTTCTTTGGTGTGGGATGAGCACTCGATGTAGGCGCAAGCGCCGATTTGTGCAGCCAGCGCCTTGCCTTGGTCGGGTTGTAGTATGGACGGGTTGATATCGAGGCTTTGTGGGCGTGTGTCGGATTTACAGCCAACGAGGATGATGGGTAGCTTGGTGAGTATGGATTGGTCGTATTTCGCTGCAAGTTCCGGCAGCCACTACACCAGGTACCATAGTTAGTTCAACATTTACGCAATGACAGTCTAGTAGGCACCTTGGTCGCAACGCTTTCGAGGGATTGGGGATCGCATATTGAGAACGCAATCAGAAGAACATTCGTCCTAGGGTAGATCAGAGGTCGGATGTTCTATTTGCATCTAGTCAGGATCGACTCATGTTCAGTCACGAGGGACGAACATCATATTCAGAAGACCCTCTGAAAGGTAAAATGGACGATCATGAGGCAATTCCTCGGAGATCATAAAGGGTACGCACGAACTATCCCAAAACTCGTAAGACACGCTAACGCCATCAACCACGTCCTCCTTGACGAAATCGCCAAAAGTGTCTGGTGGATAATGAGTATTAGCGCCCTATGAACAACAGGATGACTTGCGATAGAAGGACTCTTGAGTGAAGCACCTCAATAAGCTCGTTTTGCCACAACCAGCTGGAGTAGTTGGGGGTTCCTAGATCGCCTCAGGCAAAAGGGCGGACGACATGGTGTGCAGTACCACCACCAACAATGCAAAGCTTTCGCTGCAGACGGGTGCACAACGCACGTGTGTCAGAGCTCCAATTCCTCGGAGAGAAGGAAGGAGGACTCACTTGTGTATGTGATGAGTCCGCTGCTGTCATGTCCCTTTATCATGCAATGAGGGCGTCTGACAATGACAATGGCATGGACAAGAATAAGTGTGTTGGTGTTTGTGCTTGGCGCCAGCGGCTCCGCTCACCCGGGCTCTGTTCCGCTCCGCCACCGTGCCTCCGCTGGTCAATTATTGGTGGCGTGGCCATATGCTCCTGTCAAGAGCCAAAAGCACACGTTCAAGCTCGACAGCAGCTTGGTGATATGCGAGCATGCGTGTACCAATAGACAGTTGTCACTCTTGAGCTCGTCATGTCAGGTGCACATGGCCAGGAGGAAGACATTTGCAGATCATTCAACGCTTCCGGCATGGGAGTAGAAGGATTACATGTTGCAATAGTCAAAATTGAGCGTGAGAGCACTGCTTCAGTCCGGCAATTCGTCGGATGAGCAAACATATAAATTGCTCCCCAAAATTGGATACGGCATTAAGCTGCATTCAATTCACCTCTGGCGTAGCCTTCGGATTCAAATCGTGGGAACACTAAGATACATGAAGTACTATCTCAAAAAAACAAGCTAGCAGCGGAAATACCACAACAAAACATGCAATTATGGTATGATCCAATAACGACATGGCAAGCATCATACACCCCCAACTGACGAAGCGTATGGTATCGTTCTCTATGCATTACGCGTACGGGCACGTACCACCATGAAATTCGTGAGCATAACTCCCATTGGCGGCGTCATTATCAAGTAACCAAAAAAAGGAAGAAAACAATCATGACGATCCTTGCGGTTCGGTGCGGATGACTGGTAGCCATCGACGGAGCAACGGCTTTCGGATCACTTTCCAGAGCTCGCACCAAATGATGAAGACGACGGTCATCCCGACGACGAGCCCCCATTCCCAGCCGATCCCGGACTGGTAGAAGACGCGAGTGTTGAAGCCGGGGATGTAGATCGCTGGGGTTTTGTTATGGTTAGTCCGGAAGCTACACGATGTTGAAACGATGGAAAACTCACGTAGCACCACGCTGCTCATGCCGAGAATGACGGACCACAGGAGGAGCTGGTTCGCCCAGATGTCTTTGTAGAATGGACGACCGGGGGTGAGGGCGAAGAGGGAGCGGTCGAACGATTTCAACTCCAGAGCGTACAGTAGGATCTGGAAGATCAGTGTGGCGAACACAGTAGAGCGGCCGCGGAAAACGACGCGGCAGGCGTCCGTGGCCTCTCGGTTACACCTCTGGCCAAGCTCGCCGTTGTTATATCCGTACACGACAATGACGAACTATGGAGCCCTCGTTAAACAGGGTCGGTAGATGGGAGAAAATGAGACTTACGTTCAGTAGGCACGTTGCGCCCATGACGATGCCATAGGAGAAGGTATCGATGATGACTGGCCAAGAGAAGACACCATCCTTGACGGAATGCGGCGGTCGCTTCATCAAATCGTTGGTTGCAGCTTCCATGCCAAGTCCAAAAGCAGGCGGTGAGCTTGTCAGCTAAGCGCAAAACTGTCAGTACGAAGTATAGAGGTAATGAGCGGCGGCGGCGGCGTACCATGTTAACCCAGAGAACGCCAAGCGGACTGAGTGGGAAGACACTAGCGCGATCTCCATCGAGGAAGCACAGACCGACGATGAGAAGGAGTACTTCGGCAACATTGGTGGTAAGGAGATGCAGAATGAAGCGTTGGATGTTTGTAAACAATCGTCGACCCTCGCTGACCGCAACTCGAATAGAATCAAAGTTGCTTTTGAGGTGAATGAGTCAATGGATAACCCGAATGCGTCAACATAGCGAACTTACTCATCAGTCAAGACCAAGTCGGATGCATCCTTCGCCACATCGGAGCCGGCCATACCCATAGCGATACCGACAGGAGCAAGCTTCAATGCCGGGGAATCGTTTACACCATCACCAGACATGGACATGTGCTTCCCGCGGCGCTTGCCTGCGTGAATCATGCGCACTGACAAAGCCGTCAGTCAACATCCTCTAGAGTCCAAGAAGTAATCTACACATACCCTTCGTTTCGGGAGCACAACGAGCGATAACCAAGGGCAATTCCGGCAAGGCGTCAATCTCTGCATCTGTGAGCCTATCAAACTCGGTCGCCTGTCATGCTAGGTAAGATAAATGACCAGTGAAGAGGATGGACTAGGCGTACGGTCATCACAGCGCTCTTGGGTGCATCCGGCGAGATAATTTCGACAGCTTCCGCAATCGCACGAGCAGTCGTGATATGATCACCAGTCAACCTACAACCAAGCAAACCATCCCCCTTAGAAAATCGAACCCAAGACCGCAAAAGAGACTCACATGTGAACGACAATCCCCGCTTCCTTGCATGCCCGCACAGCGCCAAGCGTCTCCGGTCTTGGGGGATCAAAGATTCCAGCCAAGGCCAAGAACGTAAAGCCTTGCTCAGCGTCCTCACGGGTGATGCCATCAATCTCATTTGCTGCCATGAAACGATGCCCAGTTCCAATAACTCGAAGGCCCTGAGACGCAAGCTCCTCTGCCTTGACCAGAAACATGTTTCTGATGGCCTCGGTCAGAGGTGCTGTAACGTTGGGTGCATTGAGTGGATCAGGGATGTATGAGACGGACGAATCCAGGATGCGTTCCACCTATGGTTAGGCCGTGAGCTTGGATCAATAGGGAGAGCAGACGATATCAACTCACCGCTCCCTTGATGTAGCAAACAGCAAGATTGGTGCCCTCGCTATCGACGTAGATGGTCGACATGCGCTTCAACTCGCTGGAGAATGGGAACTCGGTCTTGAGCTCGAATCGCTTGGGCTTTGGTGGCTCTTTCTCATCTTCAAATGCGACCCTCTCGCGTTCACCTTGTGGGTTGATTCGGAACGGCCGCTTCGAGTTTTCGGCGGGCTCGGTGTCAAAGGTGAGAGAAGGTCGACCGAGGCCCAGCTTGTGCGCGAACACTTGCAGAGCAACTTCCGTGGGATCTCCGGTAGACTTCCAGTCGCCCTTCAGGTTACGTCGGATCCTGTAAGGGATTAGCACGGGAAGTAAGTTGCGCGTTTATGTATCACTTACGTAGCTACGTTGCACAGCGCGATAGTGCGAACGGCCTGAGCCAAGCCTTCGCCAAAAGTACTAATGTCAAGTTCCGATCCGTCTTGTTTACGAACAATTCCACTCGGTTGCAAGGCGTCCTGGGTAACCTCGGCAGTGTACTCGGCGTCCTTGTGAGGGTCAGCAGCAAGCCAAAACTTGCGCACGGACATTTTTCCTGGAGGTAAAGTATGGCAGTTTAGAAAGAGCTAGAGGCCCAAGTGCCAAGGACTTACCAAGAGTGAGCGTTCCCGTCTTGTCACTGCAGATATCGGTGACGCCACCAAGATTCTCAAGAGCATCGAGTTTACGGACGATGACGTGCTCCTTTGCCATCTTTCGTGTACCAACAGCCATGGTAAGCGTTAACACGGCGATAAGTGACTCGGGGATGATAGCAATGGCGGTGGCGATGGCGTATAGGATGACTTCCTCGTGGATATCCCATCGGGCTACGGAGAACACGATAATGGCGAGGATAACAGCACAACCAAAGAGGAGGTAGGCGAGCTTTGACAACTTGATCTGAAGAGGGGTACCGTTGCGCAAACCACTGTAGATACCTGCATTAGTCTTGCTTGGAAGTCACAAGGCCGCTTCACTCACAGTAGAGTCATAGTCTTATCATAAGCGCGCTTGTACCATGGTCGCTCGTCAGGACCGTCTTGAGCGAGGCCCGTCTTCTTAGATCCTATAGCCTCGGCAATACGCCCGATCTACCCCGGCGCTAGTTAGAGACGTCAAGTTGGCAATTGGCTCAGACTCACTTGAGTATTCATAGCTGTACCAATTACGATGCCGGTTCCTCGACCTTTGGTAACGACGGTGGAGGCGTAGCAGAGATTGGTGCGGTCACCGATAGGGATATCCAGATCCTCTGACTTGAACGTTTCAATACTTTTGACGACTAGAAACAATTGAGCATTGATGAATTCAGGGCGACACGGCTACCTACCAGGAACAGACTCTCCCGTAAGGAGTTGTTCTGAAACTTCAAGGTTGGATATAGCGACGAGGCGTAACTGAATCTTGGTCAACGGAACAAGAGACCGATAAGGTGATAACTCACGTCTGCGGGAACAACATCTCCAGTCTTGATCATGACAACATCGCCTTGCGGAGTTGCAAAGGGTTAGGGCAAGCACCAGGACGCAAAGCTATTATAGAGGACGTACCAGGTACGACATTTTTAGCGGGAACAGCGATACTCTCTCCGTTGCGGATCACGACGGCGGTTGGTGAAGATAGTTGGCGCAAAGAGTCCATCGTTTTTTCAGCACGATACTCTTGGAAGAAACCCACACTGTGACTTTTGTCAGCATTTTCGCATATCAACAATTTGACAACTCACGTCGTGTTGAGGATGATGACTGCTGCGATGACCGATCCCTCGACCCAATCCTCGACACCGAAACTCAATGCCATCGCCGCGACCAAGACAAGAGTTAGGGCATTGGCTAAGTATGTCAGGATGGGCTGACTGGCTGACGAAAAAGACCAGACACACCTAATTGACCGATAAGGACATGAAGTGCAGAAACACCGTCATCGCCATTCAGCAGGTTTTCGCCATATCTCTCTATACGTCTGAGGGCTTCGTTCTTGGAAAGACCATCGGCTTGGGAAGTTCCTAGATCGTCGACCACCTGTTGAACGGATAGGGTATGCGCAATGGGAGCGACGGAGGTGAGGTCGGGTACATTTGGAGGAACAGTGATAGAGATTGTCGTATTCGTTCGACTGCCGAGTCGAAGGTCGTTAACGCGAAACAAGTTGTCGAGAAACCCCATCTGCGCGTGAGAGGTCAAAAAATCTCTCGAGTTGAGGTTATATAGGAAGAGTTTTCCGCCAAGACCAGATAGAAAAGTAGTGTCAGCCACATGGGGCGGAATGCCAAGAGAGGGTGTACAAGACCCAAGACCGCAGTAATGGTTATCTGGAGGACCGATTCCGGAGCATAAGCAAAACTGCGTTGATTAGTGCTTGGAAAGTATGTTTACTCACCACGGACGATGTCAGTCTCCTACTGTGTCGATGGCCATCCGTCCCATAATGAAGATAATTAGGGTGCGACGGTGAACAGTCTAGGCCTCACGGAGGCTTTGAAAATGGTATTGTCCTGATGGAGGAGAAAAAACGGACGTAGGCCAAGGCCAAGTATTATGTCAGTCCCGGCGGTTGCATTCCGCCCCTGACTTGGATGATTGCCGAATTGCCTTAGGTTGGCCGGGTGCACAGCTTTTCTCATTTTCACTTAAACTGGGGTGCAGAATGCTCTTACAACTTCTTATTACTGCCTTTATCACTTTTACAGCTGCTCCAACTCCATGGGGTTTCCACATTCCGATTCTCAAGGCCTAATCATTATAACCTGAATTTGCCTCAGGGCGAGTGAAGCGAATGACGTCGGCGACTGCAACTGGCGTCGCGTGAGACTTGCCGCGGATACATGCCAGCAACTGGTGAATGTACCTGAGCCTGCCGTGGTTCAATTGATGCGATTCAGCACCAAAAGATCGAGCTGTATGTTGTGAGTTCCATATTGAGAAACCCTCTTATACCTGGGGTAATAACAGGCAGTGGCACCCAAAGTTGTGGAGGCTCCCCGCTCGGAATCTTTCGCTCTGTTCGCTTCTGTAGGTGAATAAGATCCTTCCTTCGTCTCACTGGAGTGATCTCAACATCGTATTTTAGCCGGTTAGGCAATTTGTTGTATACGGGTACCACGGCCCTGACGATTCATCAGATCCAGCAAAATGGATTAAACCTCGCTCTTACTGGTCTTTCGACGTCCCTAGCAATCGAATGCCTTGGTCAAATGTACGGTACTTGGCGATCATCAATCCCACCACCTGGCATTATTACTATATACCTGGATGGCAGTCGGCAGTCAGTCCATCCAGCATTCTACTGAAAGGGCAAATGTCTAACGAAGACCGACTAGTACTGACTGTTCATAGATGGTACAAAAAGGGTAAGGAATATCACTCGGTTGCTGCAGTTGCTTGGCAGCCTGCCTTCATCGGTCATGTGCTTTGACTGATCGTATATCCACCCAACTTGCAGGTTTTTCTATGACCGAGGTATCATTAACTCAATCTCCACATTGCCTTCGATCATCTGACCCGAAATCTACTTGAAATCCTATCCATTTGAAAACACGGAGAAACTGGAGGCAGAGCGTAGGATCTATCATAGGTTGGTTGGTTTACTTTCTATTTGAATTGAACGCTATGTACTGCCTCGGCCGCCCATATCGCAATGGAGCGGGACTCCGCATGAGGGAAGGCCTCGTGTCGATCAACAACCGTACCCTTTCTTATAAACCGTACTCCCTGTGTCTGAAATTTTGCGACACATGGCTTCCATTCCCACTGCTGCCAACTCACCGCCAAATAAGGTCCGTATCAGGCTCGTCAGGTATTTCCATGTATGGGTTATCCAGACATCCTAGCAAGTTTTCGGTGATAGCAGAGGTGGATGAAGAACAACCACGCACACCTGCCCTGTGAGTCCTATTGTTGTTATTGAAAGCTTGGGCGGGAACGGCACTAGCATATACGAAGGTGCACTACCCACTCCCTGACACCCGAAGATATCAGGATTTTTACGACAAACCTTATTTTAACTCCTTATTGGGATCAAATGGTATCTCAGTCCCATGTTTGGCACTCCCTTATGCGGATGCTGGAAGCTGTATCAGTAGTCATGGTGCCAGCTCTCGCCCCAAGTTCAGCACACAGTTGACCTGTTGTTTCCACTGATCCCGACGCCCCAAGATGGTATACTTTGTTAGTTTAGATGTCCCTATATCCAGTCAATAATGAGTGTTGGGTATATATCCACCTTCCTGTCTGCTCTCGATGGCCCTCATTTCATTTCCATCTTCCTTCGGTGCAGGCGTACCTCTTCACTTCTTTCTTTACGCACACAATGGTGGGTTAAACTTTTTTCTGTGCAAACTGGCCTGACTGATTATGGTGACAATCCTAGCCTTATTTGCTTATCCGCGACGACCCAAATTCGGCGCCATCACAAGAACTGGACATCGTATCCGAGATCGGGTGCTACGCCCTCCCATACGGCCTCCTCGGCTTCCTCTCCCACCTCTTCACCTACTACACCCTCGTCTGTCTCTGGTACGGTCGACGTCCCATGCTGCCCTGGCAGCGCCTGAGCGCCAAAACGTGGATAATATTGCTGAAAGACTTTATCAGTCTGGGAGTTACAGCAGGGCTGGCGGGGGCTACGATAAGCAAGTGCAAGGGCGCATGGCAGTTTGAGGCCTTGGCCGTCTGGAAGCTGACCATGACGCTCCTGAACGGCGTAACGTCCCTCCATGCGTCGGGGATCATCATAGCGGAGAAGATTGACCAAGAGCCGTCGATAGTGACGCAGGACAGGCTAGGGCGGCTTCCGAGGTGGTGCCTCTTCTGTAAGTTTATACTTGGCTGCTATGTTGGTTGGTGTAAATGTTCATGTACGTCAACGCTCGTACATAGATATACCAGGCATGATTGCAGGAATGGCGGGCACACTGTCCCTCGTCAGCCAAAACACGCACATTGGATTTGTCAAAGTGCTTACGGGCATTTTCTCCGCCCTCGTGGTCCTAGGCGTGCTCATAGCGATCGCATACGGCTATGGGCGTCGTGACCCCATGATGGCATATCCAGCCGAGGCAATTAAGCCTTTGGGCAGAAGTATCATTGTGGGAGTGGGGACATTTACGGTCTTGTCTGCGTTCTATTCTGACTGGGTGCTGGGTGCTATGACGGATAATTTGTTTGGAATGCCCGTGGAACAGAACGCAGCGCGTTTTTGGGCTTATTACATCGCAAAAAGGCTGCCGATGTTCAGTTGGTAGTAGCAGCGCTACAATGACATGATCTTTGCGCTCCATCGTGATGCCGTGTAGTCGTACCTGCCAAGGTTGCTTGCAGGTATGCGAGATCGAACTCACTATACGTTTACAAAAAGCACGCATTGGCATCGATCATTCGTGAAGTATGCCTAATGCTTCGTGCTCAATCTCATTGTTCTCAAACAATATCATTCATTCAAGGAGTGGAGCATGGAACAACAGATAAGACCGTCTCTCTTTCTGTGGTACCATTTCATTAGTTCTGCTTACCTTCTGATAGAAGTTCCACTTAATGGCAAGGACGGCGGACCATCTACTGGCGTTGCTGGCCAACCACTATTGCAGTCTTTCAGAGTCCCACAATCGTACTCTCAGTGGCATGTGTTACCAATTATTGGCTTCTTGATGTGCCTCTCATCCATCAATAACTTCGCCAACCGTCGTTTGGATCCTTGTTTTTTTCTAAACGCTGTTGGAGAAGCATATAGGATGCACTAACGGACATCTCATCCCGCATCATCTCCACCCTGAACTTGGCAAGTCGCAATGTACAGCTTTCATTGCCACAATTGGCCCCTTTTGACTAAATGAGATGTATATCCGCACCAGGCTCTCCATTGAGAGGCTATAAGTGGTGTCCCAGCTTCCGGCGTGCTTCTGGCGTTGGTGATGGGGCGATCATGGATTCCCAGAAAGAGGGAACTACTCCTTCATACCCGAACGTAGCGAGGTTTCAAGGGCAAATCACCCATATCAGTCAATTCAACTCCTCATTGATATAGGGACTTCATGATCGACACATCTCAATGGCGATGTCATCTCGCCCCGCAAGTGGGATTGAACTGTATTCGTGGTCACACCACCACCTTTAATCCGAAATTACACGTAAACGGCTACTGACCTCTGCCCAAGTCAAATCCTAGATGGTATGACTTGCTTAATTTGGATGTACCTAAGTCAGGCATATGAACAAGAGCTAGGCATATATCCCACTACCTATCACCTACAACTAGTCCGAGGACCCTCACCCTCCTCAACGCAAACGTTCTCTCATACCTCTTTCTCGACAATGGTAAGGGCACCCGTACCTCACATAGTCTATTTATAAATACCTCGACGACTCCAGCCCTTCCTTGCACTTCGTCAAGAGGATGGATCAACACAAGAGGGATCGGGGGAACACGATATTGTGTCTGAAATTCAGTGTTACAGTCTCCCATTTGGCGCCCTCGGATTCGTCTCCCACATCTTAACCTACTACACCGTTCTTTGCCTCTGGTTCGGTCGCAGACCACTCATGCCATGGCGACCGTTGAATCACAACAGTAAATGGGTTATGGCGAAGGACATCATTAGTCTCATCATCACGACATCAATGACGATAAACACCCTGGTCAAATGCAAGCAGACTTGGCAGTTACAGGCCGTAGCTGTCTGGAAGTTAACTGTATCGCTTTTGGTTGGGATCACGCCTATTCATGCATCGTGGATTATTTTGTCGAGCAAGACGAATCAGGAGGATTGGTTGGTGACGAGGGAACGACTAAAGGTGATCTCTCGATGGGGCTTCTTGTGTAAGCCGGTTCTCCTTTGATGTGCAGTCGGAGAAAGCTAATGGGACTACCTTCGGGGATAGATATACCAGGAATGTTCGCTGGCATGATCGGGTTGATGTCCATCGTCACACGGTATCTGCATCTCAAGACAGTTGAGTGGTTGACTGCCCTCTTCTTTACGGGCGTCGCTCTTGCGATAATTGCGAAGCTTGGATACGACTATGGCCCTTATGGGAAAAATCCCGATGTGATCAGGCCGTGGCTTTGGAGTTTCGTTATGGCCTTGGGAGTTTTTACAATATTGGCGGCGCTATATTCCGACTGGGTGTTGGGAGTAATAACCGAAAACCTGTTAGGGATGCCAACCAAGTTCAATGCCGGATTCTACTGGACATATTTTGTAGCAAAGAGAATACCAATGTTTAGCTGGTAGTAGCAGTAGCAGTAGCATCTAACACCGGATAATGTCATAGTGCTTGATGGACGCCTATGTTGAAACCAGAATAATAGACGCCCAATGTACGTTCAAGGAATATCCAGCACTTTATGCTTCACGGCCCATGCCTATTAATAGATCAACGCTGCACAGCTCCCCTACCCCAGCAATGGTCAACAATGCACCATCAGCGAATTTGTTTGACAGCGCACTAGCACTCAAAACCACAGAGTAACCGCGATCGCAAAGGTAGACCATATCCTCAATAACGACCCTACGGTTCAAGGGGGTAATACGGTTATGTTCACCCAATACTCATCCCCTTGTAGCCAGTGACAGACCGAGGTCTCGTTGTGGTTAATGCAATACACACAGGCGAAGTACGCGCAGACCAATTACGATGCGAACTCGTCAAGCCATCATTCTCGATATCATTTCCCGTGCAGAGAATAAGCATTGCCTTCAAATCATTCCGTGGTTAACGGGGCCCACAGGTACAGGGGAATCTGCTATTGCAACGAGCACTGCAGAGAGACTGAATGGGTTGCGCTCCAAAGGGGAGGTGACTGGGTCGTTCTTTTTCTTTCGTAGAGATCCACAACGCAACCATGCTCACCTTTTCGCGTACACCTTTGGGATTAATCTGACTATCTAATTAATCCATGGGTATGATTAATCGTTAGCAGTCAACTACAAAAATTCCAGCAGCAGCAGCATGGCTTGAAACCTTTACAAGAGACGACCAACAGAGTAGCTCATTCTATTACACTACCATGAGCTATCTAACAGATAGAAAATGGATACATATAACCGAAATGAACAGCTGGAATAGTACTAAGTGAGACATGGACTTGGAGAAAATTTTGTGATCCCGTGCCGGAGAACTTGGGGGGGGGGGGGGGAGGAAAGCGAACAGATATATGGTGCAGTAGTTGCATGTCAGGCAAAATGAAGTGGCTTTTTTATACGATGTAAGTTCAAACCTCAGCCGTGTCAAATTATTTTCTAGTAGCATCCGATTAATCCTTCACCCCAGACTAGCCAGCCAGCTCAGACAACTGATTAATCCCTTTCCCAACCGATGAATTTTTCATGAAAATTCCATCGGATCCGCATGACAGTATTCATTATAAATTAATCGAAGCTACTGTATATATTGTTTCGCACTGGTGATTGCGCACCAGCTGGCCGTGAAGTTCAAAGGCTGGATAAGCTAATGGGATTCGACTCACGCTGAATGATATAAAACGTAGAATGATAATCCAAATTTACCCTGAGTGTGAGGAGTTTTGCGCCACTTGTGCATCCTGGGTTCCTCCCATGTTCCTTCAATTTTTGGTTTGGCATTGACTTGCGTGAACTAGGACATCCCATCTTTGACTAGATATATCTCGTGTCGTTGGACGATATACGGGCCCTAGATGTTGTTCGGCATTCACCGAAGGGGTACGAGAGCGCTGGTTGAGCACTGCGCTTACCAAGCTCTCACCATGTTCAGTTTGTTCACCATGATCGATACGAACACTCACCGCGCAACTACCCCCAGCTCCCTTTATTGCATTTCTCGACCTCAGCACCGCCTAGAACTTCGCCTAACTTCGATTTCTCCACACGGAGGTCATATGTATACAATACAATTCAGAGTCGCCTCTCGACCCAGTCCTCATTTAGCGGGTTAAATGCCTCAATTATTGCTACTCAAACCAGAAAACAAGCCAGGCGGGGATTTGGACAACTCTGGATTCGTTCTGAGCACTTCGACGAACGGTTTTTGCAAGGGCTCCTCCGAATCGCGCGTCAAGCCTTCAATACTTTCCAATTTCCTTTGCAGAAGATATGTAGGACATTCCGGGGTGGACGTACAACCCAGTTTATTCCATCGCTCGAGTGCTGTCGCTTCTCCATCCAGCCCTACACCCCAGGGCGAGTCAAAGCCAGAGGTACTATCGGCATACAGGGGATTCTCGACGTATTGATGACCCCTATTCCATCTATCTCGATGCGGATATCAGTACAACCCAGAAGTCAAAGCTAGCTGGGACCATATCGTCGCTTCGGTGCCTCGAACTATTTTGGGTGCGGGAGCTCTTTGAACGTGATATCGGTTATGAAATATGAATACCAAGTGTCAGGGGGCTACTAGAGATGAATATTATGGACCAATTCAGGAGTAAGTGTGGCGCGCCACGAGAGTCGACTTTGCGGACCTGGACTTATCGAAGGAGGATGCTTGATGATGGGTTGAGAAGGTTGCGGAAGTGTCCATATGAGATGGGTAATGAACGAATCACATTTTTTCCTGCGCGTGCGGCTCTAATATTCAACGATACTACGTCAGAGCATGCATCAATATGAGGCGGACTGCTGGAACGGAAGCGCTGAACGACGAACAGAGTAACCTGCGGCTGACATGCTGATCTCCGACTCGGAAGGATGATCCGTTGATTGCTCATCCCTATGTGAGGCTAATACTATCGTCGTTCAACATCGATGCATTGAAATCTACTTGAAGCCGACGACCTCGGACTCGTTCCACAGCACTGCTAGGAACGACTCTGCGGCAATTCAATACCAGGATTCTCGAATGAGTAAAGGTGAGTCTGGCCATCCCTCGCTCGTTAATGTGTCTAGGACCTAACGCCATTAGGTACCTTTAAAGTGTTCCCATGGATCTGCTTCCGGTATTATCGATTGCCTATCGGGAAGTACGACATCCATTCACGAATGGATTCCAGGAACCAAATAGCGAGTTGTAAGGAAGAACGGTGTCCCGGGACGCGTTACACGTTCAATGGATGTCGAAAGCTTAAGGCAGGATCTCACGACTTCTCGACTGGCTTGACACCGGATATTGTATGGCTCAACCTTCTATCTCCAAGTGGCAGGCAGGACAGGGGCCATGAAGCGAATTACCTACTCGGCATGGGAGGCACCCATTCCACGTCCTATGGCATGCTCACAAACTGTCACGATCTTGATGCAGCTGTCCAGCCACCATGTCAATCAACGGTGCATAAACAACCTTCGCGTCCAAATTCCTTTACGTGCCTTCGTCCATCTTAAGGTTTTGCCTGCACAGCGTGGCTGCATCCGAAGAGATAAAATGGACGGCATCCTTATCGTCTAATTCGTTTCCTGCCGCCCTCCAGCTACTCGATGGCAAACGACACAAGTCCTCCCGTTCGTAGCCCTGCAAGTTGGGGTGACCTTAGCTGGTTCGAGCGTATCCAGATCATTTTCCGCCTTCTTCAGCTCCGTAAGCTCGAGTTCTATTACTCATACCCTCCCCTCCCTACCCGTATCCTCTGCCCCAGCTTATCGTTCAATTCAGCTTTCTACATCCTATACCGTGCAGTCAAGTCGCCCTTCTGGTACCCAGACCAATCCAAACCATGGCGTCGAGTCATAGGCGATGCCACGCTCCGACACATGACGAACGGACCTCTCAGCATGAGGCAGCTGCAGTCCTTGTTCGGGACCAGCGAGGGAACGTATACGTCCTGGGCAAAACGATGGAACCAGCCTGTTCTGATCGAGGATATTGAGGGCGAGGAAAGGGCGAAGTTGTGTTGGATCGGGAAGAAGAAGACGGATAAGGTGATACTCTACGTGCATGGTGACTATTTGTTGCTCGTTTGGGTATATGGCTGGTGCTTAACAGCTTGGGATGACTTCCAGGTGGAGGGTACTTCATACCGATGCAGTATATGACGCTTTCCTTTTGGCTGCACGTCCAACGCGAACTCCGTTCCAAAGGAATCGAGGCAGGCATCGCAGTATTAAGCTACTGTACGTCCACCCCCTCGTCCCACCCTTCTTCATCGGTGCACCCCGCTCACAGACCCATCAAGCTCTCTTCCCAGAAAGCCCCTTCCCAACCCAACTCTGCCAACTCGTCCGAGCCATCACGCACCTCCTCTCTTCCGGCGTCTCCCTCGGAAAAATCCACCTCGTCGGAGACTCCGCAGGCGGAAACCTCCTCCTCTCCCTAATCTCCCACACACTGCACCCCATCCCACTCACACCCGCCGCTTTCGCGTCCCGTGCTATGATAGCAACACCGGGAAGGTCATCTATGTGGATATCAACCCCGCCCCGTTGACACTTTCGGAGCCATTGGGTGGGATTTATATGATGTCGCCATGGGTTAGTTTGACTGCGCTGGGGCAGGGGAATACGTATGCGGAGAACTCAAAGTACGACATGTTCGGCCAGGGCGTAGTCGTGCAGTGGGGCAATTTGATCCTCGAGGGGGCTATGAACGGGGGAGAGAGGGTTTATCTTGAGGTGAACGAAAGCCAGCGGTCTTCCGCTGGGGGCTCAACAAGGGTGGTGGGTGGGGAGGGTTGGTTTAGCAGTTTGGGCGAAAAGGTGGCTAGGAGGGTGTTGGTTACGGCGGGTGAGGTTGAGTGCTTCAGAGGGGATATTAGTGCAGTGGTGGAGAGAATGAGGCGCGACGGCTCGTCTAGATCGGAGGGGACTGCCAGTGTGCAAGGGGAGAAGAAGGGTCGTCCTGGAGCGGACGTCAAGTTGATTGTTCAAAAGAGGGGGATACACGATGATCCGTATCTTGATTTTGTTTGGTGGCATAGGGGGCTGAAGGTTGTACAACTAACTGGGGAGATTGTTGATTGGTTAGCGGAAGGGATGAGAGTGTAAGTGCGGAAGTCGTATGGGTGCCGTTTTGGAGCTTCCTAGTGTGCATTTACTTTTCTTGTGTATAATGTTTGACATAACATGGCCAAACGCTTGACTATATCCTTCAACTTAATGATCCACCTTCGTGTACAAATTTTACCACCGACGTGGTACTCCCCACTTCGTCTAGCATCTAGCAAGAAGTAGACAAACGACTGGTGGCGGGGAACGATAGGCTCGTTATCATCGTCAAGTGATATCTTGAGGACTGAGTGGAGCTTCCGTAGGGCATGCCGACATTGCCCTGAATTGGCGTAAAAGCGCGAGGTAAGGCTCCCAACTGTGGGACGATGGCCTTGACAGATAAGGGAAAGGATATTCTGCAGGCGGACATCGCCTGGACGATGAGACGACTCGAGGATTCGAGTGTAGAGTGAAGTAAGGGGGATCAATGCTTCTGGGGCTTGTTCAAGGAATGCCTGTAGACGTTCCTGCGGATTGGCATTGTCGTCGTCGAGGTATTTGAACAAGGAAGAGATGTAGATGTATTGTCCATTGGCCTTGGATACGATATGCTCCACGACGTCGTCTAGAGGCCAATGTCCCTCCTGAGCGTAGGCTTGGAGGATATCTTGACGACGTTTGTATAACTCTGAGAAGTAGGTCTTGACATATTCCCTGACCTCTTCCGGGTTTTGATCATCCGCTAGGTCGATAACGAGTCGGCTATAGGATGCAAACGGTTGCATTCTAAAGTTGTTGACAATAAAGGGTTCTGGACGGCTGGCGATGAGGAACTTGAGGGGACTACTCGACGCGACGAGGTTTAGCACCCGTCGTCGATCTTCGTCCCCACAATGATCTAATCCATCAATAAAAATGACACCGGGTGATGCCATATCTCTCGAGACTGCCTCGAGAGGTTCAACGATAAGTTTTCTCCACTGGACCTCCAACGCTCCTGAGCTGTCTAATATACTAGCGTCGTGCACTGTTGCCTGAATAATGCTGTCCTTGACGACTTTGTTGGAGAGAGCTAGGTCGTAGGCTAAAGTGGGAACGAATCTGTCGAGGTTGTCGCATTGTGGGTCGTTGGGAGAAAAGAAGAAGCAGGCGAAGTTGACGGCAGGGCCCTCGCCTTTGAGTTCGTCGGCAACGGCTTTGACGAGCGAGGATTTCCCGAATCCAGGAGGGCCCGTAATCCACTGAATGTTGATGCTTTCATCCATTATCCGTGACTTGATATCGGATTTAATGACTATACGCGTCATCGGGCCGTATGAGAGTGCATCTGCGACCGCCTTCGAGTTAAGCCTTGCGTTGGGCGCAACCCGCTCCCAGAGCGCGCGCATGGGGTCAGATGGGTGGCCAGTAATGATGTTGTTCACTTTGGTCACGATACATCCGCTGGCGTTGTTGACAGTTGAACGATTGAGGACCTCGGCTGACGTGAACATCTCGGCTGGCGAGCTTGTACATAGGCTAGTTGGCGGGGTCTGCTAATGGGGGGGTAATAATTTACTATTAGGCACCAATGTACTCGGGATGGGTTAGTAGTGAGGGTGCAGGTACAACCTGTCGAAATTCCGCCAGGTGTGCAGCGCCAGATTATTATGGCAAACGATTTCCAATTCAAGCCAAACAGTGGGGATAGGCATCGTGCGCAAAAAAGTCGTGTTTGTATTGTTTGCCGTTGCAAAGAACCTGTTCACTCGCTGCCCGTCGTTTGCAACAGCTGCGACGGCTTTTCCTCACTCCCAAAAATTGTATAAAAATGCATGAGGTGTCTATGAATCACCTTTGCATTGTAGAATTTATTGATATTGTAAAATGGGCCCAAAACTGCCGAGAATGCTGAGGATAATCATCCCTCAGCTGGGAAGCACAAATTAAAACCCAAAATCTCTTGGAGGATATCATATCTAGAGTTTGAGATAGTTTATTGAGAGGAGGGAGGGATGTGGAAGCAGCCAGCATAGGTCTGTGCCGACATGCATGGCCTGTCAAACTCATGAATGTTGTGGTAATAGAATTGCTGCACACCCTCTTTCGACCTAATCCTTCTGTCCAGGACACGTCCCCAATCTTGAAAAAAGCTAAAAGAAGAAGCAAAGCGCAAAAAACGCAAGAAGATTAGTCAATCCGCTGCTGTTGGGTTGGTAAGGGATGCTGCAGTAATAAGCAAAATGATTTGGTCACAATTGGATTGAGATTTATGCCGAAATCTTTAATGACGAAGTATTTTCGAAGGCTCTTGAGAAGGATTTGAGGCATCGTGATGAGAAACTTGCTGCTGTATTTGATGCAGTTCACTGCAAGGAATAGCGAGTAGCTTTCCCAGTTTTATAGAACTCATGCATTGATCGGTATTAGGGGATCCTAGCGCTGCACCAACTTATTGTACAAGGTGTACAGGCTTGATCCGAACCTGAATGCTTGCCTCCAGCTCAAAGGACAATTCTGAGGCCCTACTAAGTGACACGGAAAATGAAGATGTTGACAAGGATGAGTACTCCTGCCACAGCTTATTCACATGTACTATTTGCCTTGCAACGTATCGTGCATGCTCAAGCAACTGTATTTTGAATTTTGGCTGGTCAGATAATATTCTACGGCACTCATGAAGTAGTTACGAAGCTGTGTCTTGCATTTCTGCAGGATTCTCTTCTATTCGGGTGTTTTTTAGAGGGGTAGACATGGAGACTGTATCTACGATACATTTTTGTAATTTGACATCCTTGCTCTCACCAGCGAGTGCCGACTTCTGGCAAAACTCTACGAGAGCCTCGAGGAACCAGTTCCAATTGCGAGGTGGGCAGAAGTGAAATAAAAGCAAATATCACGATTTTTTGGCGCGCGGTACCGCAAGCAAAGAGGACGCGGTTCGTGTCACATCACATGACCTGATTAACCGGTCACAATCACGCATGACCCCGTTCCTCCCGCCATCATGAACCAGGGCCAGTCTTCCGCGGGCTCATCAAAACAGAGAAAAGACAGGTCGCCCTCCGTCGAAATCCTCGACCGCAGCCAGGTCCAGCGGAAACCCAGCGTTACCGGCTCTAAGCAGCAGCCATCTCAGCAGGCGCCCAAGATTCGGGGATCTACAGCGTCTGCGTCTGTGTCGGCATCAACTACGTCACACCAAGCTCTGCGACGCCGCTGCTCGAGATGTCAGATCCTCCTGCCCGAGACGAACTGGCAAAAGATGTGCAAGGACTGCCGGGTCAAGACCAACGAGTATAACAACCAGTATAACCAAGCAAAGAGGAAGCTGAAGGAGACACATATGGCAGAAACATTAAAAGTATTTTTTGCGCAACCACACCCGCCCAAGTTGAGCGGCGTAAAGCCGAATGCCGGCTCAAGCACAAGTTTGAAGACGGTGAATGGATCTGGGTCAGGTGTTGACGTAGGGACGAGTTCGAGTACAAAGGTTTGAAATGGGAGCGCGACTCAAAAGTCAATCTGACTGGGCCTTTTGGCTTCTCAGGTGTCCACGTCAAAGAGCCATGTGCGGGAATCTCCATCAGCAGTTGTAGCTTCTCCCCTTTTCACGTGGGTTACCGACGGACCGGGAAAGGCTAAATCGTTCGCCACGACTGCAACGTCTACTTCCAAGGATCCCACCTCGAAGCCGTACAAGCCCTTGGATGTGAGCTATTCACTCATGGCATTTACCTCGTACTTACGACGCACGATAGTTTTGGCGCAAGGAAGGAGAGAAATCCATGAAAACGCCCCAACTCGTTCATTCAAAGAGACCTGTCATTTCAGCTAGCACCGGAGGGGACGCGATCACGTCGGATGACGACCTTGCTGACAGCGTGCAACCGCTGAGGAAGAAACCAAAGATCTCGACGTCGACTGCAGAGGGGGTCGCAGTTAGAAAGCCCAAAATTGGCGACAAAATCAAGAGCAGCATTGGTGGGACTGGCCCGAGGATGGCCAAGATAGATCGGAAAGGAAAGGGGAGAGCCGAGGGCAGCGTTGATCCAGTATGTGTCCTATCCACTCTCAACACAGGCGTCCTCTGATGCACGCGCCCTTTTGTGCTTTGCAACTAGATGTCCGAAGACGACGTGCCCTCTCCTGTCGATGCTGCCGGTCCGCGATACATCGAACTGCTAGGGCATCAATCCTCGAAGCCGACACCCTCAGTGCCGCCAGCTATAAAACCAAAGAAGCCGATAACGATACCAAATCTATCCGCTCCAGTGAAACCATCCCGGCCGGAGCTCTCATCTCCATCGTCCGCAGTTGCTGCGGACGACGACGAAGCATTCGAGCACCAAACGCTCCAGCACCTCCTCTATGCGGTCTCGGTCGCGCGCAAGGCACACAAGAACAAGCTGAACTGGTACGGGACGTACTCGGTCATCGCGGCGTCGGAGAGCGATAATATGAAGATGGTCAAGGAGGTGAGCAGGGAGCTGAAAAAGGCGGGAAAGTTGATGTTCGAGTGAGTGTTCCGGGCTGCGTCTCGTTGTGTATCTTTGCTCGTGGGTGATTTGTGTGCTCATTCATGCTTGCGATGCGGTTTTAGTATGCACACAAACTCGGCCCAGAGGCTGTTTGGGTTGAGCAATCCCGGCGAAGGGAGATCGTACAAGTGCACGTGTCTCGACCGGTCCGCTGCACGCCGCCATCAACACCAGGCAGAGGCAGAGGCAGGAGCAGGAGCAGAGCAGGACACCCCAGGACCCAGCAACGATGACCAGACCGAGGACGCGGAGCGTCCGGGCGAAGGGAAGGAACCGCAATCGGCCGCGGCTGCAAACGCGGGGGGAGAGGCCAAGAGCCGGTTTTATAATGTGTGTGGGGGGTCCGTGGTGATCGTCGTCGAGAGCGATAGGTCGCATCCGTTGGGGGTGTTGGGGGTGCTGGGGCAGAAGGTGGAGGTGTGGGTGAGGCATTGAGCGGTTGTCGCGGTGGGGGCGTGGTGGGTCTTGAGGATGGGGTGTGGGTTGTTTGTGGGTAGGCGGAACCTCTGAGTGGACCATACAAGATTTGACTCGATGGCTCAGCCCTAACTGCGCTGAGCGTGTTCATATTGGACATTCGAAGCATACAGTATGATGATACCGGTTGAATGCGGAAACGGGATTAAATTAAGTACTTTAATTCACCTTGTAAATTGGAGGGTGCGGCGTTTTTGACTTTTTGTTAGATTTGCTACCGCTTACGTCGTTGTTTTGCTAGTACTCTACGCGCCTCTACTTACGATACGGTACTCAATATAAGCAGCAATAGACCCATCCGTTCCTCATTGAGGAAATTTCTTTCCTTGCCTATTACGAGGGTCTCCTTATTAGGGCCCTTACAACCTTAATTTTGAATTATGAGACCCTTTACGAGCCGTCATAAGGCTCCTTACTATATAACTCGCTTTCTAGCTGAAAAATACATCACAACCGGTTATAAGCGGAGAGTTCCCCCCTTATAACTGGTCACAAGCTGGGTAAGAAATTTCCGACATTTTTTCTGTCAACGTAAAGTGGTCGTGGATATCCTTTAATGATCAGCTGAACAACTCATAGGGCGCTTGTATGAGCATTCAAGAGGACATGTGTATGCCTCGAGGCGTTTGATGTGGATGCATAGCACCTCCCTTCTCAGCTCTATTTTCCTAAGTGCACCCTCTTCCCCGACACCCCCTAGTATTCTCTGATTCTTCACAACCCGTCGTTATGAGTTATTCCCGCCTCCCTCTGCCTGATGGAACCGGGTCTCGCAATCCTCCAACCGTTTCCGATCGCCTTAAGCACAGGACAAGGGAGATGGTAGAGTCTGGCTCGGACAGCGAGGACGACCCCCAAGAATCCGAACACCTTGGACCTCAATCCTACACGGCTAATGGAATGAATCTCCAGAATGACAATGGCGCCATGATCACGAGTGTTGGTAGTGGAAACAAAATTTATAATAATAATATCACGCACAATCATGATAGGTCCCGTGACGAAGGTGAGGAAGTTCGCATACGCTTGCGTTAAGAGTTCTTTATTGGTTGTCACTTCAGCTCAGAGAAGAAAGCTTCTCAGGCGGGTCATACACGACGCCATGCATACGGGCAACATTCGTCCAGACCTACGGGAATGCGATTCCAGGCACCACAAAGAGGCTATCGATGATGCCGTCGAGTGGGTTCAAAAGAAAAACCGACGGAAAGGGGTCCTTTGGATATACGGTCCCCCAGGGATAGGAAAATCGGCCGTCGCTCTCCGTACCTGCAGAATGTTGGACAAGCCCACGTCGACGGTCAAAGTGGCTGGGTCCTTTTTCTTCGTGGCATGGGACCCGCGGCGTAACAGCCTCCGTGCATTCGTCACGACGCTGGTATATCGATTGTCAGTGTGCATGCAGGACCACGTGGCAAATGAGATATGGAGGGTTATGAATCAGGATCCAGGCATATTGCATGCTGCGGTCAAGGTTCAGTGGAACAAGTTGATCGTAGAGACGGTGAACGCGGTCTACGAAAGGGACCCCTCCGCTGTGCCTCCTGCCGTCGTCGTCATTGACGGCCTTGAGGAATGCATTCATCCAGATGAGCAGAGTCGCATTTTAAAGCTGATCGCGTCCTGTGGCCCCAACTTCCCCCTCGCGTTCATTATCACCAGCAGAGACGAACCTGATTCATTTCGCAAATCAAATGGCAAACCCTTCTCCTCCCATTGTCGGTCCATCAGACTGGCTCCATGCGGGTGTATCCAAACGCCTCTCCTACCCCCGCCTGCCTTCAACCATCCACATTTTTCGAATTTTCCCAATCCCATGGCACCCGTTCCGGTGGGTTGGTCCTGCCACATGCAGGTAGCACCAGTGGCCTCCTCGACACCAAATGCATTTGGGGGGTATGGAAGCATGAGCCCTATTCAACATGGTCCTGGGATGCCACCGTATGGGAATCGTCCCTACGCTTTTGATCCAGGTGATGATATTTGCATACTCTCGTCGTTCGCTGACCCACATTATAGGGGAACCAGCATTCTCCCCTTCAATGCCACCCAGTACCATGTACCCAAACACTGTGCCTGTCAATCCTGTAAGTGATGGCCCAGGTTCCAGCGAAGACGTTGTATATGATGTCCTCGCGTGGATCGAGAATGTTCCCAGGGAGAGGGGAATTCTCTGGCTTTTTGGTCCTTCTGGGAGCGGCAAGTCTGTCGTCCTTGGAGCCATCATGGTGCTGCTAGCCCGACCTGGTGCTAGAGCCAGAATTGCCGCTTCTTTCACTTTCAACCGAGAAGACCCATGCTCTAGTAACTTTATCCGGGCATTGGTAGATCAATTAATCATGTTTCATCCGGCTCTGGGGCAGGATATAAGCCAGGTGATGAGTGCCAATCCTGATGTCTGGTTCGCGCCGTGGGAGGTTCAATGGTTTCAGCTTATCACAGGACCAATAAGAAGAGTTTTCAGCGCACCTGTGCCCATTCCGCCAGCTGCTATCCTTCTTGGTAACCTTGACAAGTATGGGACCCCAGAAGTCCAGCAGCGGGTTTTACAGCTTATCTCGTCTTGTGGACTCGATTTCCCTTTCGCTTTCGTGATTACTAGCAAATTTGAACCACATCTTGCGGAGAGTTTTAATCTTCCCCCTCTCGTTTATCTTTGTCGTCCTAGCATTGACCTGACTCGATGTATAGATTATCAATTAGGAGATAAGCTCGCTGTACTGCGTTTGATATGAACACTGTTGCGTTGCATGCTGTCTTACATTTTATGTTTTGGATCGAATGATTTATCAAGTTTTTTCACTGTATACACACCAAGAGCCTATAATACGTACCTTTAATCCAAAATGTTATGCAGCGGTAGTAATAATGGTGGTGACATGCTGATTGCGATGGCACTGTTAATGGTAGCGAGGGTAGTAACACAATGGGAGCGGAGGCTGTCAGATGTGCTCGGAGGTTACTTCGCCCATTGAACGAGAATTTGGACGCATTCTTGACTTCTTATTATACTCGGTTCCACTTACATCTACCTACGATATGGTACCCCTCAGTATAAGCAGCAGTAGACCCATCCATCCCTCAACCACTTTCGTGCCAGTGAAGCGGTCGTCTATTTCCTGTGTATCAATTGGACGCTTGCCTGAGCGTTCAAGAGGTCATGTGTATACCTCGAGGCATTCAATTTGACTACACAGCACATTCCTCTGCCTTGTTTTCATCATACAGCATCCTCTTCAGCACCCTCTGCCTCGCGAGGTCTCAGGTATACCAACTCATTGTGACCCGCCATCATGAGCCATCCACACCGCTCATTATCTGTCAACTCTACGAAATCTCACAATCGCCCAACCAGCTCCAATCATCTCAGCCGCGGAAAAGGGGCGACGGTAGAGCCTGCCTCCAACAGCGACGATGATTCCCAAGAATATGAACGCGCTGGGTCCATCCGTCCTAGATCTCCGATTAATCAGTCCTATACAGCTGATGGCATGCAACTCCAAAGTGACGAGGGCGCCGCTGTTGTCAATGTTGGAAGCGGAAACAGGATTTATAATAACAACATCACGCACAATTACGATAGGCCCCGCGATGAAGGTAACATTTCTATACGTTCGTATAATGTATCTTCAACTAACCAATGATCTCCCAGCCGCTGAGAGAAAAGCCTCTTGCTTTAGTCATATACAACGCCATACATACAGGTGAAATTCGCCCAGACCTGCGAGAATGCGACCGAAACACTCACCAATCGGTTATCGATGAGGCTGTTAACTGGATTCAAATGAAGAACAGGCAGAAGGGCGTCCTTTGGATATCTGGTCCTCCTAAGGTCGGAAAATCGGCTGTCGCCCTCAGCATAGCCAGACGGCTGGACAGGCCCACATCCATAGCCAAGGTGGCTGCGTCCTTTTTCTTCGCAACGGGCGATCCACAGCGTAGTAATCTCCGCGCGTTCGTTCCGACGCTAGTCTATCGATTGTCGGTTTGGATGCAAGACAGCGTGGGGAAAGAGATATGGAGAGTTTTAGATCAAGATCCAGGCATACTGAACGCCACGGTGGAGGTCCAGTGGACCAAGTTGATTGTCGAGACGGTGAACGCGGCCTACGAGAAGGCTCTCTCATCTATGCCTCCTGCTGTCATCATTATCGACGGCCTTGACGAATGCGCCGACTGGAGAGACCAGATCCGCGTTCTGTACATGATCGCGTCCTGCGGCCCCAACTTTCCTCTCGCGTTCCTGATCAGCAGTAGACCCGAATCTCACCTCCTCAACGAGTTTAACACCCGATCCCTCTCCTCCCTCTGTCGACCTAGCATCAACCTCGGCCCACGCAGGGCCACCTCGCAGCGCGCTCAAACCGTCCCCGCTCCTTTTGGGAACTCACCTTTTTCTAGTTTCCCAAACTTTGCTGGCTCTGCTCCAATGAGAATGTTCGGCCACAGCCAAATGACACCTCCGAGGACTGCTTCATTTCCAGGATGTGGGGGGGTTGGGCCTGTTGACCCTATTGCTGCAATGTCCGCATTCAGCGGCGCCTACGGTTTTAACCGAGGTGGCAGTACTCACTCCTCCATGTTCAATAACTTGGCTTCTGGGGGAGGAGCAGGACTTTTCTCTTTCATGCCACCTAATACGACGTATACAGACACCGCGCGTGTCGATCCCACGGGAGGTGGCACGAACGCCGCCGAAGATGTTATTTTCGATATTGTCACCTGGGTTGAGAGCACGCCTCGGGATGCGTGTATTGTCTGGCTCTTTGGCCCCGCTGGGAGTGGCAGCTCCAATATCCTTACGGCCCTCAAAATGCGGCTGTCCCAACACAATGCACAGGCCAAGATTGCGGCTTTTTTCTCCTTTGAGCGTCGAGTCACATTCCCTAGCAACTTTGTTCAGGCTCTATCGAGTCAACTGTCGATGTCTAACGATGCTCTAGGGCAGGAAGTTAGGAAGGCGACAGCCGCCAACCCTGCGGCATTTTTTGCCCCGTTGGGTGTTCAGTGGGACAAGCTTATCGTAGAGCCGGTGAGAAGGGCTTTTAGTGAGCATATGGGACTTCTACCTGCTGTCATTATACTTGATGGTCTTGAACAATGCGGCTCTCGAAGTAACCAGAAGGGGATTCTGGAGCTGATTGCGTTTTGTGGTCCTAATTTCCCTCTAGCATTTATCATTACTAGCAAGCCCGAACCTCATCTCGTTCAGGCTTTCGATACACCTTCTCTCTCTTCCTGTCATTCTAAAATTGACACGAGTCGATGCATAAACAATCAACTAGATGATATACTTATTGCACAACATTTTTCGTAATTGTGGGCTGTACTCAAATGTATTTGTTTTTGGATTCCTATCTTTGATTCATAGACTCCATGCCTTTGTGTCACGTACATATACAGAAGTTACTTGGAAGGTGGTCCGTTTCTTCGCAGTACCAAGTCACAGACAACGTATAGACAACCCGCCCTAATAATATTCACTGGTAAAACATGGTATTCTTGATATCATCGTGAAGCTTTATTTGGAAACCCTCAGAACAACTCGAATCAGCAAGCAATTGAAGCGACTTACCCCTTCACCCCAAGCCTTAACCGCTTCTCGAAACACAGACTCCCTTTCTTCTTGTTTATCCCTCTTTTTCCCCTTTCCTTTGCTCCCGCTGGCGATGCTGCTGGCAGTTTCAACTGCCGCGTCGAAGAATTCGTTCAAGTAGAACCGAGCCCGCTCACAGGCTAGGTCAGCGTAATAGGCTGGAGGCACAAGGCTGACTGCTCTAGTCGCCCTGGCATAAAGGTGACACATGTTATGAATCCCTTGTTGTATTTCGTCGGCCGTGAATCGGTTCTCGTCGTAGACGACGGTGTAGTGCGTTCCCTTCGCATGTCCCTGGATCGCGACGTGAGACTGGAGGTAAAAGTCGAAGTCGTATCTATCGAGAATAGTTAACAACGACCGAAGAAAGGCGTTAGTGAAACTCACACAGCGGTGATGCCTTTGTCGATCACAGTGCCGGGTCGAGTATTGCCGCCCTTATCTTTGAACTGAGCATTCGTTGGCGCCATTCTAAGAGACAGACGGAGTACGTTAGGTCGGCATCAATCATGTTGAATGGTCGAAGTTACCTAGCGTGATGTCGCTTGCTACATGACACGGGTCTGATATTAAAAGTAGGGTACCATACTTTCAGCGTCGGACACGCACCCACATATAATGATCGATAACAGCGGTCTATAGGCGCTGCCATCTGGGTTTTGGAACTTCGGGTTCTTGAATGCCTTTCGGATGCCTTTCAATTCTTCCTCAAGAACAATGTCGAATTGGCCCTGACAAATGAAGAAGTTGCTCGTTAGCTCCGTGGCTCTGATCATGTTTACATAGAGTAAATCCTCACCTCTGATACGCCATCCCTGAAGACGAAAATACGTTCAGGCAAGACTCCATTTCTCTCCTGATACAATCCCAACCTCTCAACCAACATCACTTCGATATCATCGACCATCTGTACTATTATGAATAGCCAGGACGGTATCACGCGAGGAGCATACATACTTCGTTTGGCCGTTCACCTCGCTCACTGGTCTGCAGTTTGATACTGGCAGGAAACTGAACGAACGAGTCGTCCACATTAGCAACCATCGCGGCTATGGATGGTGTTCCTTCTTGACTTCCAGGACTCCGATGCGTGACATCAATCCCAACCAACATGGTCTTCTTCTTAGTCAACCACGTCATAGCTCCGTCATCGAGCTATTGAAGATTGAAAAACGGGATTAGGCACAGATAAATAAGGGTGCGTGTGACAGAAAACTCACGCGGTGGTTTACCCCCCCAAGTTTCGCGTTGACCTTCAGGGCGACGTTGGAAAAATACTGATCGCGCTTCCCTCTCATCACTGTTCTGGCTTGCATAATAACCGTGTGGATGCCCAGCTTAACGTCGCCGATACACTAGCAGCCAAAGTATCAACACCAGACGAAAAATGCGACAGATGGAGGGAACTTACCTTCAGAGCTGGATAAATGAACCGGTCTGTCTTCTCGAGCAAAACTAAAACGAAATCTGGGCGATCGCCGGTACTCAGCTGCTCGCCCAATTTCCTTCTTAGGATTTCGATCGAGTTGCTCCTCCCTTCATCTCCTTTCAATGGGAGAAGTTGAACGATCTCAGTTCTTGGAGCTGCTTCTGGCATCGTCATACCGGTACTGGCGCACTTTTCCTTGAACCCATCGACTATCACAGTTAATTTCTGATCTTCTAGGCCAGCGATAAACGGGTTCCGCGAATCTTGAACCACTAGGACAGACCAGCTATTAACTGTGGCGCTACGGTGGAATTTGGCATTGACAATGTTCCATCCGCCATTCTGGATCTGGGGAGTACTTCCTTGGTAACTAATCCTGGGAGGGGGGAGCTCTCGACTGGGAATGACGATTGGATCTAGGTCGACAGAGAGGCCGAAACCCTCCAGCGAATCAGAGGTATCTTCATCTCTCTTGAATCCAAGTGTTGGAAGACCGTCGTCGACGATCGATTCGAAGTTGGTCTTTGGAGGGTTGCAAGCGTGTCTGATCATCATGGAAGTTTCGTACTCATCCAACTTTCCACGATAGGCACATCCAGGGAGTATTTCGCACAGTTCGGGAGGGACCCAAATCGCCTTGGCTCTATTGCCAACATTGACGACGGGGAGGTCTGGGTGCTTTAGTTCGCGGTCATACCCTGCAGAAATGAAAATCATTATCAGAATCGTTCGAAAGTGAAGGAAAGGGAAAAAAGCGAAGAAGATGAAATCACTTTTCTTGAAATACTCCTCCACCGAAATCTCGCCAAACTCCTCGCACTGAAATTTGATATTACGCGGAGCCTTTGATCCAATGGAAAATAGTCTTTTGGTGTAGCCCAAATGTGTGAGCTTGACCTTGATGCTATTTACCATGCGACTCGGCATCCCACCCTCCGAACTGTCTCTGAATTCTTGGAGGCGTTGGGCGAGGTTTCCGGGCCGCACGAATGCAGCCCAGCAAACATGTCTGTACAAGGTGAAACTGAGTCGATTGTGTGAAAATCAGGTAAGCGTGGCTTACATGTTGACCAAAAGCTGACCGTAAGAAGGCCGAGTAGAAATCGAGAAGCCTTTCCAGGCTTCGAGGCCAATGTTGAGCTCAAACGACCGGGACTCGGTCATAGATTGGAAGAAGTAGCGGTTTTTCCCGACGCGTACACCCGTACGACCAGCAAACTGCTGAAGGAAGAGGTTTATCGCAGAAACATATGGTTGGATGTCAAAGTCCCGCTTGTCGGGACGGCCTTCTAGGTAGCTATGAAGGGTCGTTTCATACGTCTGGAGCGCACAGATGATGAAATCAGTATACTTACCTTTTACTGTCCTCCGACTCAAGCTCCCTCTCGAATTTGATGGAGATGAGATAGACATCGGCATTCGGCCTGGGTTCCTCTTCGCCCTCATCGCGGTATGTGATTGTCACCTCTAACGGCTGCGGAAGCTCTTGGGACGATACCATTCGTTGAGCGTAATCGTGCGCGATATGTGGAAGGCACCATGCGAGGCTACTGTCCTGTTCGAAAAGTTCTTCGAGAAGTTCGAATAACCTCTTCTTCTTTGCATTCGGTACACTTTTGGGAGTTGACGAAGACGACTCCTGGGTAGAGTTTGTTGGTGTAATGGTGACGACATAATCAAAGATCGAGCCCTCGTGCTGCACGGCAAAGAAGTTGGCCCGAACGAGGCTAGCTGCACCTTTGGTTCCAAAATCTGGGCGAAGAGGCCGATCACTGTGGGGGAAAGTTGTGTATGACTGAATAAGAGAGCTGAGCTTGTCGTTGGATAGGTGAGAAGGCACGACCGCGGGGACGCCTTCATTGAAAATCCCCTTGTCGACAACGCGGGGGCCGCCGCCAACATCACCTGCACCACGACGATTTCGACTCCCCCCACGACCACGGCCCCTACTATTTCCCCGAAACCCACCTCGAGGAGCAGAGCCGCCTCTAGATGACTCCGAGGAAACGGGGCCGGTGTCATGAGGGTTGATACCACTACCTCCCTCTGAACTGGCACCACGGCCACGACCACGAGCATTTGAACGCCGACCACGACCACGACCACGACCACGACCGGAGTTGCGACTGGGAGCATTATCGGAAGACATGATGCTTGAGGTGGTTGAGTGAAGAGAAAGAGATAGGGGAAGCGGCTCAGAAACGCGTCATTTTGTATGTGTGCACAGCCATGCTAAATTGGTCATTTGAGTTTGGGGTTCGAATCCGCATTGGTTCCGGTGGAGATACGAGGGAGCTCCCTTTGAGGAAGAGAGACCCAAAAGCAAGGCCACTCGAAGCTTCGATTGAATATCTTATCCCAGTTCATTCATCACTCAATTGGCCTTCGTGGGGAGTTATTTGAATAATTGAGGGGAAGGCTTAGGCTAGGTCCCTTTACGCGTAAGGCGTCTCGCTACACACCATATTGACGAGTCCCTTCCGCTCTATGCCCCACAATTCACTTAGGCAGCATATCTTTCGATTTGGACCTCTGCAGGCACAAGTCCCCTTTTGTTTTGATCTGGAATGTTACAATCGGGAAATTGGCACGGATGACATGACACACGACATGGCAGTCCTGTGGGCCATGATAACACAATGATGGGCTTGTCTGGTAGGTCAACTATTCAGAGTTGCCCATCAAGTAATACAGAGACGCATTTACACGTCGGGGCGAAGTATTAAACCTTAGATAAATGGTACTGTCAAAGGCCTTCATCTTGCTTCGTCTTCCTTTTCCGGCCCTCCTCTACCGAGCTGTTTGATCCTGACGTGGTCCTACACGCCTGTGAGGACGTCCACGGGATGCATGGCCATTAGTGTCGTTCGCTGGTAGACGTATGGGCACTTCAATACCTCAATAGCACTGAAGGAAACTCACTACTCACCATCATGCGTGCGCATGGTCCCTCTAGCGTTTCCCAAGTTCATTTGATTCGATCCCCCATAATTTTTAACCTTCGCTCCGTATTTATAGTAGTCGCCTTCAATGTGATTCACACTGCCACTAATTGTAACATCTCTCGCGTTGGTGAACCATTGCACGTTGGAGGATCCTAGGAGTGCATCGCCCGTCAAGCTGGTGGGCAGAGTGCTCAGAGCAGCATGCTTACCCATGAGTGAAGTCAATGGCACGCGGAATATAATGGGAAGGCAGGGGGAGGTGTTGATGTGGCTCAGTGATAAAGCTTCGATACGGCTTACCACCTTTTGAACATCTCACTATGACCCGGGAGCGCAGCTAACAACATGAGGCGATATGGCCATGGGGTAACACTACACACGGAGGCATTCAGGGAGCAATGACCAAACGATCATGATATGCTAGCTATGAGTTGTTTCATCAATGCAGCACCCCTACCTCGTGTTTAGCTGCTGACGCGGCCGAAAGGTTCGCTAGCTGACTAGTCAATAGATTGGAGGCGTGCCACTTGAAAGCCATCCCATCACACGACAACACCTGCCGTGTCTGCCCACATTGGAGTGGTCATCACGTCAGCTAAAGGACGTGATCAGAATGTTGAAACAATAGCACTTGCCTTTGGTAGCTCCGTTGAGATCTTATACGTGCCGTTTAGAGCTTCAGATCACCCGTTACCAGCATGAAGATTCATTCCAAGCTCTGTAAAGAGCTGGCCATTTAGGGTAAGGGGGTGATGGAAGAACAAGGAGCTTTGATGACAACAGGAGAAGGGTGAGGCTGCACCTGCATTGGAGCATTCGTCTGTAGTCTGCGTGCTTAGCGTTTAGCGCTCAGGTCCCATCCTCCTTTGCCAGCTTTTGCTATGTTAATGTCCTTACTTAAAGGTGGCGCCCTATCTCCCATTCTCTGGTTCGCTGTGTTGCTAAACCCTGCCTTTGTCCTGTGAGGAAATTGCTGTGGTGAGCTAGCCATACACGGCGGTGGGGACAAAGTACCAGCACGTGACTAATTAACATGAACAAACGCAAGGTTTCAACTTGGTCTTCAACTTGACAATCTTCTGGGCTCATGACCCGCAGAATTTTATAGCACTTTAACAACACCTGCATCTAGTGGAGAGGCTCGCCAGCATTGGTGTGCGTGAATTTTAAGACACGCTGATGGAATGAATCACATAGCAGAGCAAATGAGGTAAGCAGCTGTGTAAATGAATACCCCGAGAAGGGTGCCGGTGTAAAGCAATTAATGAATCGAGGGTAGGGAGAATAAAGTGGTGGATGAATTTGGTTAGTACTGAACCTGGCTGACACGCCCCAGTTTATCCATCGTCCCATCCTCTAATCTTTACCACAGGCTTCAAGGATGTTGGAAATCCGATCTCTCTGGAATAAAGTCAGCACTCTTCAGGACAGCACTCTTCAGGACAAGTAATACTCGCCCCGTCGAAAGCAGCAAGAGTCTCTCCGATTGATAACACTTACACCCGTCGGCGCTTTGTAATAAAGCCGCTGAACAAGCAACTCCTCGTTACAAATCATATTGTCTTTCTGTCGATCAGGTCTCTTATTTCCGCCAGAAGCAAATCTACAATGTTGTGCCCGGATTCAAAATCCGCACGCTCACTCGAATTATCACCATACTGCACACCTCATCACTTGCAATGTCGTTGACTTACTCTGGCCAACTCTTCCTCCTCGGAGCCACAAGTTATCTGGGCTCTCAGATCCTCGTGGAGATGAATGAACAATTCCCAAATATGCGCGTTGTTGCGCTAGCCAGAAATCTCACCCAAGAACGCAAATTTCAACTTGTTCAACTGCACCCGAACGTCATTCTTGTTGAAGGCACCTAGACGACGAAGCGACAATCCGCGAGCAAGCCACAAAGGCTGATATTACCGTGCATGCTGCAGATGGAGAGCACGACAAAAGTATTGCAGGTAAGTCGTTGGTGCAATCCCTTCCGCCCTAATCAGCTTACGGAGGTGGCTCCCTTCAGCCATTATTGCTGGCGCACAAGAAGCCTCGAAGAATCGCCCCGGAAACCCGCCTATCTTTATGCACATTGGCGGTTATGCAACCCTCTCTGACGAAAGCAAGGGAGAACCCGTCGAACTGGACAAGATTCCGAAGCGGATTGATACCACGTTCACTCACGACCAACTTCCGAATAGTATTTATTCTAAGCAAGCTATGGTCGTCGAAGAGCTCGGCGAACTCAAGGAGAACCCAGTCAAGACGTTAGTCCTGATTCCAGGTTGGATATATGGTGTAGCAGGTGTGTATACTCTTTTTCTATTGGTTATCCATCGACTCGTGTGTGTGTTACAAGGTCCACATCAAATTACCCTTCCCCTCCGGCTCTACCTCAACTTTGCGAGAGCGGCAGGACATGCTGGGACTATTGGACAAGGTCAAAATCGGATCCCACAGATTCACGTCAAGGATGTAGCCAGGTCTGTTGCGGTATTGATCAAAGGCTCCCTGGAAGGAACGGCGGGGACGGGTAAGCAAGGAGTGTGTACGTATTGAATCTCGAAACTCTTATGAAGACTAGTGACTGACCTCGGTGTTGGTGTAGATTTAGCTGCTGCGGATTTCGAAGACACGCCTACATTGAAGCAAGTTCAAGATGCGGTTGGAAATGTAAGCGGATCTCTATCAATATTACGTTCAGCTCTGATAACATATTTGCGATGTGTTCAGACCCTCCATGAGCTCGGTCTCGTCTCTCAGCCTGGCTCCAAGACGCTCCCTCCAGAACTCGTGCACAAGACCTTTCCTGATGGTAAGTCTCCTTATCTACTCAACTTGAATTGTAGCCAACGGAGAACCAACCCACTACCCTTTCTAGTTTGGTTCAGAGGAATTTCTGGAAACTTGCGTGGCGTGCCTGTAAAATTGAAGAGTCAGTTTGGATTCGAGCTCACGGAATCAAAGAAAGTGCCGTTCTTTGAGAGTCTGAAGGAGGAGGTGAGACTTGGAGTCAAGGAGATTGGATGGGCAGCGTGAATGAATATGCGGTCATTTGAGAAGGAGTCGACTTGAAAATACTGTTTACAATTTCGAAATACTCTGTTCCACTGTCTTGGGCCACCGTGACTTATTTGATTAGCTGGCTTAGTTTCAAACGTTGATTAATCAAGCATCTATCGCGCTGAATTTTGACCTGCCGCGTTTTTGCACATATTACTGCCACGCGCACATCGCTCTACACGGTTGGGCCGAGCACAAATTTAAACACGACGAATGACTGGTCCAGCACGACACCGTCACGGTGACAACAGAGCACCCGTCTTATTTGTCCCCACATGGACCAAACACCGCGCTCGCTGTCTTTGCTTTGCACCCTGTCCTCAATTGTCCATGTATCCATCCAGAGTGCAAAAATACCTCAAAATCCCTGCAAAATCGCCCCAGCGAAGCAGCAACACGGCTGTTGTGTAGTCATCTAGGAGTTGAAAGCTTTTCAAGATAAATAGGGTCTTCTACCGCCCTAGAAATCCAGTTGGACCTAACATCTGAGCATTGGTCCTCTCGCTTTCCTTCCTGTCGTTCTCAGCCCTTATCTTCCTAGTAGTTTTGGACGGCGAAATGCGAATAGGCCCGAACCGCCTCATTCTACGTTCTTAGGAGTCCATCACTGCTGAGTGCGTCTGTGTTTTTATCATCCCCCTTTTCGTCTAATTTCTCATGTCCCCTCCTCCCGACGACGATAGAATCTCGCATATCGGGTCTCTGGTGCTGACCCTTTCCCCTTTCTTCCCCCTTTTCGCGTCTCTGATCAAGCACCAATTGAAGAGAAGTCGGATCTGCTCCCGGTTGTGAAAATGCCACTGCGCTCAGAAATGTAGGCCCCTAGGCCAGTGTGCAGAACACAAAATTGATCCATATTTATAATACTCAAGTCGTTCGTCAATCTTCAGAATTCATATCTCTTCCCCGTGCCGATAGTGCTTTCACGCAGACAAAGAAATCCAGCGCTCATGTGCTGCGTCTTCCACTGGTTGGTTGGTCTTCGACGAAGAGTCTGATGAAGGCACACAGCCACTAAGGACGATAGCAAACTTATCTCGGCAACTAGAGCAGTCGTAGCTGCAGCACCCATCGTCCTTGAAGTGAGTGAGGAGGCTGATGACAGGTTTCATCCAGTACGTGCGTCATTACCCTACACGTTTCTTACTCTTATACCATTTCTTTTCAGGCCAAATTTCCACACACCGCCCTCAGACGTCTCAGATGATTCACTCCTTCGTCTGACCTTGTCGGCTTTTAGCTCTACCGTCAAGGGCGAGGCGGACACTGCGGTATTGATGCCTGCTTTCGGATCTGCAATAGTGGGGTTGCTGACAAATGTCTGTTTTGATGCAAACGGGAAATACGTCCTGACCTCTTCGTCTGTATACGCATTCACGTTGTGAATGCCATCCTTCACCTTTGTAGTCACGATCGGTAGCGAGTAAGACATAGATTCTGGGGTAAAGACAGGAGTGGAAAGTGTACAGGGAATAACGACAGTCATCCAGCATCAGATAGAAATCCGAACGTTCAGTACGATGACTAGGATAATGGTAGTCGAATTCAAGCATTGGTTTTGGATCAGCGTGGGAGGTTACGTTGGGTTCCCACCGGACCGTTTCAAGGCGATTGTGCACATTATACTCTGTACGTTGCCATCGAGGTTAGTTTTGGTATAGGATACGTATAAACGCCAGCTTCCTCTGTTCGTCGTACAATTAGCATCAACTCTGCCATACCCCGTAGAAGGCATTGAGTGTGGGTGAAGTAGCTAAGCGCCTGCCCGACCAAGCGCCCAAGCTCGAGGCGCACACGTGCACGCCTTGATGCATTGCCTGCGCACCCACTCCCGCTTCTTTCCTCAGTCCACGACAAGGCTCCAATCTCAAAGCAAACAGCGTCTATAGCATCCATTGTCAAGCACTCGTACTCACCGTCAAGCTTATCCTCGTTACCCAAACTTCCAGTCTACGCCGCGCCTTTCAAGTTCACCCACGTCCCGCCTTTCCGTTCCAGCACTCTCTCCCACGCCAGCTTCGCATCTTCCAAATTCCTGTAACATGGAATCGCCTTTAGACACCATACTAGTCTCAGATGGTTCTGCCGTCAGGGCTGCTACCAACGCAGGGGAGAACTACCAATAATACGAAAGCGACGGACTCGCTAGCAACGGAGTCCCCAGCAGCACAGTGTTACACGAACGCGCCGGCCGCCTATCGGGCTCGACCAGCCGCGTCGACGAACCGTCGAGGCCTACTTCTTTATATGAAAGCGGTGATTCTCAGGCATCCAAGAGCGTTGAATTCCTCCTCCCGCAGGATTCTCGCAGCGCAGCTGTGTCTCGTAGCCCCAGCTATACCCTAGGCTCAGATAGTCTGAACAGCAGCGAGGCCGGGACGACCGCTATAGACCGTAGAGCCAGCTTGGCTGCTCGTCGCAGCACGGCGCACGCCACGGTATCCCGGGCGCATAACCGCCCACCAGCTGCGGTCGATTTCGACGACGAAATGGAGGGTATCACCGTTCCAGGTATTACAGGTGGCTCTGCACAACCCAAGAACATTGAACCTGTCCAGTCCCATGACTTGTACCGTACTACGGGACCCGAGGCGCGAGCCCGCCTACCGGGCTCAGGTGGCCTTGATGCGAATTCAGAGCCGGGGCAATACGAGGATTCTTTCCGTCCTCGAATCCAATATCGCCAAGGAGATACCGCTGCAAATGGAAGCAATAACATGATTAGTAGCAATATCGGGAGTAACAATGTAATTAACAACAGTACTTTCATTTATAACTTCGATGAAGGTAATGATTCATGGGTCAGTCTTACAAACTATTCTGACCTTCTTCCTAGAGCGAAACAAGTTTTTGTCACTTGTCCTGTACGATGCCATGCATACTGGTAAGGTCCGTGCTGATAAGGATACATTACAATGCCATAAGGAGACCCGTAAAGCCATTATTTGCGATATTGTGACTTGGATCGCGGGAGAAGGGTATTCTCTGGCTTGTGGGTCCAGCAGGTATAAGAAAGTCAGCAGTTGCTGTGGCTATAGCAAAAACGCTAGATGCATATAACTCGAAAGCTAAAGTGGCAGGCTCCTTTTTTTTCTTTTTTGGGGACCCGCAACGCAGCAATCTCAATCATTTTGTGCCAACTCTTCTCTATGGGCTGTCTGTGCTCCTGGATCTCTTAAAAACAGAGATTGCCACCACTATACATAAATATCCAGCAGTTTTACGGGCAACTTTGGAGGTTTAGTGGGAAAAGTTGGTTGTAAACACAGTGCAAGTAGTATTTCAAAGAAATCCAAGGGCACTTCCACCTGCAGTATTCATCATTGTTCTGGAAAAAGCAAATACTCAGATTCTATTCCCAAGTGAAGAATAGTAAGTAAAGGTGTAAGTGAAAAGGCTAGCTCATAGTTGCTTACCTATTCCCAAGTGAAGAATCTTTAAAGCTGGGGAATAGGTGGCAAGAGCAGTATGGTATATATACTACTTGAAGGTAAATAAAGATAAATAAAGGGATATAATCTCTCTGGTGGAAAGAAGTAGGGAAGTAGAAATGAAAGTAACAAAGTGGGAGTTCTGAGTGAAGAGTGTAGTACACAGACCAGGGGACATGTAAGCTGGGTCAGCATGTACATGTACAGTGGCTTGCAAAAGTATTGCATGGTCATGTGTAGTGATCATAACCTTGCCAAGGTGTGAAGCCAAAACCAAGAACAGGCACAAGATAACATTCATTCAGGAGTAAAGCATCTGTAGAACAATGATATGCATGTAATAAAGGGGCCAGGACATAAAATGAAAAGAAATATCAATGGGATTAATTTCGGAGGGGTGCAATACTTATGCATGCAGTTGTGCATGCTGGAGATGAGGATGGTGTAAATGAAATAGTTTATATCCAGCCATGTACCAGCTAGTATTTTGTATGTCCACCTTGAGCCTTGAGAAGAGCAGCAATACGACAGGGCATGCTCTTGTAGAGCTTCTTCAATTGCTCCTTGGGGAACTGGGCCCATTCCTCCTGAAGCATGACCCATAGCTCCTCTTTATTGCATGAGAGGGGGTCACGTTGACAGGCCAGCCATAAATCTGGACCTGGATTCAGCTAATATACCCCTAATATATATTCATGCGAATGAGAAAACATATAGCACGAAAAAGCTGATTGTTTGAAGAGTCAGAGATGAGCCCTGGTCTGCTGACTAGGTAAATTCGAGAGCAGATGCACAATAACATGTGAAACATCACTCAGTATGAAGCTTTGATGAAGGTACTGAAATTGGACCTGGTTTGAAGTTCAGAATGGAGTGTTTGATGTATATTTCACACTTGAGAACAAAACCAATTCATGGGGAGGTTGCCTGAGACTGCCAGATGTTACGACGGTTAGAACCCGTCAAATTAGCTTGTGTATTCTCAGACTATCATCTCGCTCTCGAACTTTCTATCAGGACTCAGTTTCATTTCGAGTAGTTACAACCGCTTTCAGTAACTACAAAAGCTTTCCTCCATGTAGTAATATATGCGCGTACAGCTTACGCGTCCATAGATTACGCGTCTATAGCTTACGCATACATATGACTTGAACATCGCATTTCCTTCTTAAGTCAAGCACCTAAACAGTATAAATACCTCTCTTCTTTAGCGTAAAACTTTAGCTTGACCTCCTGTTCCCTTTCCTATAAAATCCTCGTACTTCGCTGTGCGAATCACATCTCGACTTACCTCATTAACGCCTTTGACGGATAATCGACTCAACGATTGTTGGCCTCAATCATTCTCGTCATCTTACTCGTTTTTAATCAAACGTACTTCAGTACCACTAGACTAAGAACGACGCGTTAAGGTAACGTCGTCGTAACACCAGATGTATGCACTTGTACCAGACACATTACTCACAATGCGCTACCATAACAGGAAGGCTTGTGCAGCTTCCTGGACCACTACCTTCCTATTACAGACTCATAATAATACCCTGAGTCCTACTCAGAAACCAGCAACTTTGCCCAAATCTTGAAAACCTTGATCTTGGGTATCACTGGACCTAGTAACCTTGTGTTCACAAAGGTCCCAAAGCAGATGCGATCACACTTGTTTCTGTGACAGGAAAACTTTCTGGAAAAGTAATAATATTCCTTATTTTGTCTTGGTTCAATTATTTCATTTCTCTTGATTCTTTTAATATTTTATTCGATGGACTATTAGAAATAACATTCCATAAAAAGATTTCTCAATGCTGTTTGTGAAGAACTATACAGTTCTAGTTTATTTGTACATCTACTCAGTATATAAGGCCTTCAAGGTCAATTAAAATATCAAGCAATCTTGTCCCCAGATTTTATGAGTGAACTTGAGTGCTGCTTTGTTTGATAAATTATATAGTAACTTGGGATATAGTCTACTCAAAAATTGGCCTCTTGGGAAGAGTTTTGGATATAGTTGTTTGCAAGCGAGAGCGAACTACAAGATATAGATCTAAGGGTTTCAGCATCATCGTGAGCACATGCATCAAGCGGATTCTTAGACAGAATGTTGCCAAGTGCCTTTTAAAATCCATTTGGGGTTCAATAGAGCTTTATTCAGTCAGGACTTCATAGCTTAAGTGTGTGAAGGCCTGTATTCTATATACAAGCAAAGGAGATCTAATTTATGGGGTCACTAACACTTTGGACATTGTCTGGGAATCACTGAGAGGAAGTTCATCAAGCCAAGTAGACGCCAGTCTAGCCACCCCCACAAACTTAAGCTTGATTTGGGAGTTTTTGGGAGTTATGTGTGTGTGTTGCATATCATTTCTAGCGCTCCAGGAGCAGATCTTGAGAGTGTGCACATCTCATAGTTTTCAGGGCCATCCCACAGTCAGCCTTTCAATGTGTGCGTACCATGCAATTGAGTGTACCCCATACAGGCTTGATGATACTCATATCTGGACTCGAGGCTGGCCAGGACAAGTGACAAACCTTTTTTGTTTTAAACCAAGCTTCAGCAATCTTACTCCAGTGTTTTGGCATTGTCCTGCT
>KB722773.1:104949-115478 GCA_000349905.1 Volvariella volvacea V23
CAATATTGGCAGCCATCAAACTTGAATAGCTGGAATTTTGACTCATCTGAAAATACCACCATCTTCCAATTCTCTTGAGTTCATGACAAATGCTCAAGTGCTCATTCCTTGCGCTGCCACTTGTGTACCTTTGAAAGAAAGGGTTTAGACCTGCAAACTTGACAGACTAGGCCACACTCTCGTAACCTGTGTCCAATTGTAGTGGGGTGAACTTGTGGAAGAAACTTCTTTTGGACCTCAGTAACATTGGCTGCCCAGGTTGCTGCAAGTGCACAGGCTGCCATTCAGATCTCATATGCCTCCAACTTTCAAAGATAACCTGTTTTATGGTTTACATGGTGGTAGTCACCTGATTTCTTGAACATCTTCAAAAAGCAGCCCACAGTGGTGCAATGAAGGTCTACATCCTTGGCAATGGCATTGTGTGACCTCCCAGCCTTGTGGAGCTCAACAACATATGCAACTTTGGTTGAGGAAGTATAAACCATGCCAGAGAATTGATGAGAGGCAGTTTTTGTCCCATAAGTATGCTTGGAAAGATGGGGGAATAAGTTTTTTTGTTCACTACCACTTGTGCATAAGTATTGCATCCTCCTCTCCATGTTTCACTGGCTCCCTATCCTCTGTTATGCTTGAGAGATGATTGGTCACTCAAGAAAATCAACAATGTGTATTATTACCATACTATAAACATGCTTTTCACCACCATCACCATGAGTTTCGGTTCCATGGTTTGATCTAAGCAATGGCAAGGGTCATGTGCAATACTTTTGCAAGCCACTGTAAGCCCATGTCATGCGCAGTTGATGTGAGAAGCAGACAGAGTCATATGAGATCATAACTGATCCTCTGACTTGACACATGTCCATCTAGAACAAGATTGAGTTATTGGATGTAATAAAGAACAAAGGGTATACCATAAGGGGAAAAGCAGAGATGGATAGAGTGGGAATGGATATCATAGATGAGGGTGTAGGGTATGGATGAATGGATGCATATAGGTAATGGTAATATGTAAGAGGGAGATGGGGTAATACATATTATGTATTAAAGATATAATGAATATGGTGTAGCAAAAGAAGGAAAAGGAAAGAGAGATGGAATAACGAAGACGCTTGGTGGGCATCTGGATGTAAATGTAGACACTTGGTCAGTACTTGTTGATGGAGTGTAGACACTTGGGTGTCTGAATGTCAGGCATTTATGTCAGGAGCTCTTACGAGCCCTGACAATCATTGATGGCCTTGATGAGTGTGGAACTGAAGCTGATCAGAGAAAGATATTGAGTTTGATTGCATCTTGTGGTCCTGGCTTTCCAATTGCATTTCTGATTGTCAGCAGGCCTGAACCACATTTAGTTAATTCTTTTAAAGCTTCACCACTTTCTACCCTTTGCAAACCAAACATTGATCTTGCTCAGCATAAAGATCATAAGGAGATGCAGTTGTTTATTCAGTCAAGCTTCACCACTATCTACAATAATCATTATGATATCTTTCACTATTATTCCAAGAATGGTGTTTGGCCATCTCATGATGTAATTAATACCATTACAAAGAGAGCAGATGGACAATTCATTTATCCAGTCACCTTGTTTAAATACATTAGCACTAAGGGTGCAGATCCTCATGAAAGGCTCAAAGAGTGTCTTGCACAATCTCCAGAGCCATTATCTCCTATTGACTTTTTTTATACTCAAATTCTAAAATCATGTCATTTTCCAAATATCAAACAACTTCAAACTGTGCTTTTTTTGGCCTTAGTATATCATATCAATGATAACTTAGAAGATAAGTCTTCAATTAAGTAGCTCAAATTGTCATTACATCAAATGGCATTGATACTAGATCAAGATATAATCCAATGCCACAAGGCCCTTAGAGGGCTCCATTCAGTTCTTTATATACCCACAGAAAGTGATGCAAGTATTTCTCTTCATTATAAGTCCTTTGGTGACTTTTTATTTGACTCAAAGCATAGTGGCAAATTTTACATTGATAAAAGACTATATGCAGCTGAAGTCATAGAACTGTGTCTCATAAAAATAAAGCAGTTATGTAATACTCAGATAAAGAGACAGCATGAGTTTTTAAGAACTTTGCTTTGTATTTGGTGGGAGCTTTCTATACATCTTTCAAGCATTTCAAGTAACCTTGAATTACTGTTGTTTGATGTTGATATTGACAAATCTTTGAAACTTATTGTAACTAAAATGTTTTCTGATTCAGAAGTATATCTAAGATTTGAAAATTTTCTAAATATCTGCAAGTCTTGAGTTAGTATTTTTATATCTTTAACTAATTGAAAATTGATGAAATATTGTAATTATAGCAGGTGCCAGCATTAATACATTTACTTCTATACTAGATTTAACTAGCAATAACCAAAGCTTTGAGTTAGATAAAAGTACTGCATTTGCATACTTGAAATCAGAAAGAATTGAAGCTTCAAATATTAATCAGAGTTATATGGTACCAGCAACAAGAATAGTTAGTCTATTAGCCATTTTTGCTCTTTCATTTTTATTAGGCAGATATTACCAGTCTAACTAAATGAGCAAACTTGATCAAGTTCTATATATTAGCAACTATATCATAAATTGTTTTTTTATCTTTATATAGTTATATGTAAGTTTGTTCTTTTTAAACACAAAAATAAATTACTATAACTACAGTTTTTTTTTTGTATTTTATGTCTAAAAATGCATAATAATTATATTTTGTTTAAGAATTGATGGCTATATAGTTATAAAGAACAAACTAAATTTTGAACATGTGCCAATCACTAAGTTATTTGTAACATCACACATCAGCTTCATGTTACAAGTACTTACCTCTGTACTATTCTTTAGCAGGAGTAGATATAGCAAGGGTAGTTGCTTGTGCACAGGTAATGCAGTAGAGCAATGAAAGAACAAATTGATTGATCTGAGGAGCAATACTCAGAAGTACAGGCCTTATGTATCTACAAGACTATATGTAACTATTTGTATAATGTAAACAACTGACAACAGATCTATCAGATATCTGAAGCATGTGTTTAACTAATTGACCAATGGCATAAGTCCCTCTATTCTACAATGTTCCATGACATTCCATGAGGCTGTACATATGACTCAATCATGATGTAATATGACTCCAAGGTTCTGGTATGTTTCATAACCTTCTGGAAAGTTTTAGAGAAGTCTTAGCATGTGAAGCTATTACTAATAATGATTATATAATAAGAATAGACGCCTAGAATAAGCGCTGAGGCATAAGCACTGGTAATAGCTGCTCAAGGGTGTTAGCGCCTGAGGGTTACTAGAAGAATGCGAGGTAATTGAAGGGAAGTAATAGTGTGAATGCTGTCACATGTAGAAAACCATGACACTTCAAGACAAAAAATATTATTAGATATTAGTTAAGTATATAAAGAGCACACTTTTTTTTTCTAGCAAAGAAAACATAACTCAAGAGACAAAAAGTGAGCAAAATAACTATATACTTCACAAAAACAATGATATTAAAAGAAAAAGAACAATCAAGATAATAAATAATAATAATAATAATAATAATAACAGAGGACAATAGAAAACAATAATAAAAAGAAACAGTAGGTAGCAAAACAAAGCAACTGATAGCAACAAGAAAAAAGAAACTGTCTTGCCAAAAAAAGTATTGCTAACATAGGAACAACATCAATGTGGGCAGTCAACATTAGCAGCTTGAGATCTAGTTTAGAGACTTCTTAGGTGAAAATTGGAGAGTATACCCCAATAACTTCAATGTTCAGCATGTTATGGCTAAAAGAGTAGAATGAATGCAAGAAACCTCCAAAGAGATGAGACTAACACACACAACAGGGAATGTTTCCTTTGGGTAGGCTTGGAATTCTCTAAATGGCTCTTATTGTTTATCTTCCTCAGCAAGACCCAAGTCATTGAACATCCCAGGAAACTTGTCAAATCTGCACATACTTCCCACAGTATGATTTCAGCATAGATAGGTGAAACTTGGATGGCATTAGACAGCCATGTTGTACTGTGTAGGGAAAATCTGGGTGAGTCTTAGAAAGAAGAGTAAGTGAATGACTTGATGGCTAGTGAAGGACGGGAGCATACAGCCCCCATGACTGTGCTTTGAAAGCCGGAGTTGGTAGTTGAGATATCTCAAGGGCAACACGTTGATGCATTTCCCAAATCTCCACCAATCTTTGCGTTTCTCTTTCGGCAGAGGTGACTTTGGGAGGTGGGGGTGATTCGGATGGAAGAAGGCTAAGATCCATGCTGTTCAGGCTGATGGTGGAAGTGACCGGGCAGGTTGTGGCTCTCGCAATCTCATGCATGACTAAAAAAATTTGATATAATCAACGTGAAGAACATCGGTGAGTTCAAGTTTACGATGGCAAACTCCTCCATCGACAGCCAAAGTGAGAAGGGATTTAATACGGTGAAAGTAAAAAGCATCACGTGTCGATATGCGACTTTGAACCCTGGTGCTTCACTGGTCGGCATCAAATCTCGTATGTATACACCAATCAAAGCTTATACTGATCCCGTCGAACGCAAAACGGGGATCAGATCCGACGTTGTCGAACAATGCGGCATCGGCTACAAGCCAACAACGGTGGTAGTTGACGAACGTATTGCGGGCGCAGGAGACAAAAGGGGTTTTCTTATTTGTCTGCCAAAATAACGCGGAAGATAGCAAATATCCGTAATCGCGTATATATCTCGCAGACCATCCTTGTTCCCCATCCCCTCCTTCGTTTCAAGCTCAAAGTTCGTCGCGCCATCGTCGTTTGCAAAGGGGTGCAAAGTTGCGTGGACACGAGATCGATAAACAGAACGCGCCATCAAAAAATCAGCCACAAGCGTAATATCGTACCACCCCGTCGATCATCCAATCCGTTTGGGCTATAAAATCTCTTCATAGTTCGCCTCTTACCACTACCATCGTATCACTCCGTCTTTACTAGACCCACCAGTTCGCAACGAGAATGAGCAGCCAAGCAGACAAGGCGGCACGAAGAGCCAAGTTTGAAGGCGTTTGGAAGGTTATTAGAGATGAGCTGGTGGAGTACATGAAGAGCCAGGGCATGCCAAAGGAGGCTACAGATTGGTATTTTAACGTGTGTATTGTCTTTTATTTCTTTGTTTCCCATCTCTTTCATCATCACTGGGTTAACTCACATCTCATAATCGCGTTCGCGAACAGAACCTGGAATACAATGTCCCAGGCGGAAAGCTCAACCGCGGCATGTCCGTCGTTGATACCGTCGAGATCCTCAAGGGACGTGCCCTAACCGACGACGAATACCACCGCTCCGCCGTCCTTGGTTGGTGCATCGAGCTTGTGCGTCTCTCCACACCCATTCTTCTCTTCCTATTCTAAACCCACCTCTTCGCGCAGCTCCAAGCCTTCTTCCTCGTCTCGGACGACATAATGGACTCCTCCATCACCCGCCGGGGCCAACCCTGCTGGTATCGCCAACCCCAGATCGGGATGATCGCCATCAACGACTCGTTCCTCCTCGAAGCCGCGATCTACCACCTGCTCAAGGTCTACTTCAAGAAGGAGCCCTATTACATCGATCTGGTGGAGCTGTTCTTGGACGTGACGCACAAGACGGAGTATGGCCAGCTGGTAGACTTGATCACTGCCCCGGAGGATCATGTGGATCTGAACCGATTCTCGCTCGAAAAGTACGTGTCACTCCTCCCTCTCCTCCCCCGTCTTAACCGCGCCTCCAGACACAAATTCATCGTAATCTACAAAACGGCCTTCTACTCGTTCTACCTCCCCGTCGCCCTCGCGCTGCACTTTTGCCAAATCCCCTCCTCCTACACGCTCAACAACACCACCGTCGAGCCCTACGCGCTCTCGCTTTCCTTTCTCATCCCCCTCGGCGAGTACTTCCAGATCCAGGACGACTTTCTCGACTACTCGGCGCCTCCAGAGGTCCTCGGCAAGATCGGGACGGACATTGTGGACAACAAGTGCAGCTGGTGCATCAACATGGCGCTCAAGCTCGCCACGCCGGAGCAGAGGGAGGTGCTGGAGGAGAACTATGGGAGGAAGGACGAGAAGGGGGAGCATGAGCGCAAGGTGAAGGAGGTGTATGAGGCGGTGGGGCTGAGGAAGGTGTATGAGAAGTATGAGGAGGAGACGTATGTGAAGCTGAATAAGATGATTGAGGCCATTCCGGAGGGCGTGGAGGAGGGGCAGTTAAAGAGGGACGTGTTTAGAAGCTTCTTGGGCAAGATTTACAAGAGGAGCATGTGATGCGGGTCGTGGTTGTATGCGTATCGTATTTTTGTTCTTTTTTCTCTCTTGAGAGTGGAATCAATGCTGTGCTGTAGATACCCAAACGAATGAATACTCTGTTGAATACAGAAACTGGCTCCCAGACTCCCGGTATCGACCCGAATATTGAATTGGCGTGGTGCCCCTATCATCCTCTGATCTTGGGTCTTTCGCTCGTTCAAAGCGGCCACCCCGTGTATCACCTCCCCCACAACGAAATGGAGGAACCGGGGAGCATCGAGGAGCACCTGAATCGATTCTCGTAGAGGCCTCATCATACTCTCCACGTTCATACGGTGCTTTGACGTCACAGTTCAGACGTGTTGGTATATCAACCAAGCAGGACTTTGAGTGAACGAACAATTCTTTCTCGAGTTGCTCATCTCGCCCACTAAGCTCTACTTCTCTAATGTCTGACAAGCAACCCAATATCATTCAAGCGGTCAAAGACGACCACACAGAGGTATGCAACCGCCCGCATTCATCTATGAATGGTTTCGCGTCTGTGTGCAGTGCTGATGCCCGCCCGTGTAGGTCCAGCACCTCTACGACCAATACAGAAATTCCGCGGCTGCGGGCGATGCGGACGCCCAACAACGCTGGGCACGCCAGCTGACGTGGGAGATTGCGCGCCACTCTGTCGGGGAGGAGATCGTGCTCTACCCGCTCATCGAGGAAAAGCTCGGCGGGGAGGGAAAGAGGATGACGGACAGGGATAGGACTGATCATCAGGTGTGTTCACGCCCCCATGTCTTTTCCCAACCTACCGAGTTGTGCGTGATCGCCTGCTGAGATACCGGTGCGGGCAGGTCATCAAGGAAAAGCTGGCGGCGTTGGAGAAGATGCGGGTTGGGACGGAGGAGTATGGGCGGACGCTTGCGGAGGCGATGGGAGAGCTCAAGGAGCATATTGCGTCGGAGGAGAGCGTGGACTTGCCCAAGTTGGAAGTCAAGTTGGACGCCGAGGGGAGCAAGAAGGCGGGCGAGTCGTTTGAGAGGACGAAGATGTTTGCACCCACTCGGTACGGCCTCTTTCTTGATTCCTGTCTGGCTTCTATCCTTTCCTTTGCCTCTGTTGTCGCGCTGTTTATATGTGGAGTCGCTCATTTGTTCTGTTCAAGCGCACACCCTCATGCGCCGGACAAGCCCCCGTACGAAACCTTGGTCGGGTTCATGAGCATGCCCATTGATAAACTCAAGGACGTGTTCTCAAAGTTCCCGACAGAGGAGATGAAGGAGGGAACGACAAAGGTCTAGCACGCTCCAAGCTCGGCGTTGTAAAACTAGTACATGTGTAAATCTACTCGCAAATTGTGAACGTCGAGTCGTCTGCTCTCCAAAATTCCACTGCCTTCTAGCACCTGCCAAATCGGGCAACTCCAGGGTAAATATCCGTGCAAGAAAAGCTAGGGCCAAAAACTCCCATCACATGACTCGTCACATAAAATTTTGCTCTGTTCAGGACGAAAAATCTCGGGTCGACCTCTCAACTTTTTCTTCTACTCTACCAACTCCTCCTCCTCGTACCTCTACTACCACCTCTAATTTATTCCAAAAATGATGCACCGTCTCTCCACCTCCTCTAGAACGCTTAGAACTGCAGTCTCGCGAGCTGCCAGACCCACACCGATGCTGACGCGCGGTGCACACAAGGAGATCAAGTTCTCCAACGAGGGAAGAGCGAGCATCCTAAAAGGTGTTGACGTCCTGGCCAACGCCGTCAGCGTCACACTGGGCCCCAAGGGTGAGTGCACTCGTCATATCCGCGGACCAACGCTGACGTGCTGCAGGTCGTAATGTCATCATTGACCAACCATTCGGTGGTCCCAAAATCACCAAGGGTACGTTTGCTTCCCCTATCCTGCACCGTGTACTCACCGCGCTCCAGATGGTGTAACTGTCGCAAAATCCATCCAGCTCGAAGACAAGTTTGAAAACCTCGGTGCTCGGTAAGCAAAATTCGCGTCTTCTTGGCGCTTTCCCGGAACCGGATCAACTTACCTTCATCTTTCTCCCGTTCCGTCTCCGTCCCTGCACCCCACCCCCAGCCTCGTCCAGGACGTCGCATCCAAGACCAACGAGATTGCTGGTGACGGCACAACCACCGCCACCGTCCTCGCACGCGCCATCTATGCCGAGGGTGTCAAGAACGTCGCTGCAGGCTGCAACCCCATGGATCTCCGCCGCGGTGCCCAAGCTGCCGTCGAGAAGATCGTCGAGTTCCTGACCGCCAACGCCAAAAAGGTCACTACCACCGCCGAGATCGCCCAAGTCGCCACCATCTCCGCCAACGGCGACACACACGTCGGCAACCTCATCGCCCAGGCGATGGAGAAGGTCGGAAAGGAGGGCGTCATCACCGTCAAGGAGGGCAGGACCATTGAGGACGAGATTGAGATCACGGAGGGTATGAGGTTCGACAGGGGCTTCATCTCCCCCTACTTCATCACCGACGTCAAGACCCAAAAGGTCGAGTTTGAGAAGCCCCTCATCCTCCTCTCCGAGAAGAAGATTTCTGCTCTCCAGGATGTCCTTCCCTCCCTCGAAGCCGCAGCCCAGGCCCGCCGCCCGCTCGTCATCATTGCAGAAGACATCGACGGCGAAGCTCTCGCTGCCTGCATCCTCAACAAGCTCCGTGGCCAGCTCCAGGTCGCAGCCGTCAAGGCACCCGGATTCGGTGACAACCGCAAGTCCATCCTGGGCGACTTGGCCATCCTCACTGGCGGAACCGTGTTCACCGACGAGCTCGACATCAAGCTCGACCGTGCTACACCCGACCTGCTAGGCTCCACCGGCTCCATCACGATCACCAAGGACGACACCATCATCCTCAACGGCGACGGCTCCAAGGACGCCATCCAGGCCCGCTGCGAGCAGCTCCGCTCCCTCATCGCGGACACGACCACCTCCGAGTACGACCGCTCCAAGCTCCAAGAGCGCCTCGCCAAGCTCAGCGGCGGTGTGGCCGTCATCAAGGTCGGCGGTGCCAGCGAAGTCGAGGTGGGCGAGAAGAAGGACCGCTACGACGACGCTCTGAATGCCACCCGCGCTGCTGTCGAGGAGGGTATCCTCCCCGGTGGTGGTGTCGCGCTCCTCAAGGCCTCTCTACAGCTCGCGACACAGTCCCCCGGCACAGGATCGACCAACTCCCCCGTCTCGGCTGACGCCAAGCCCATCCCGACCGCCAACTTTGACCAAGAGCTCGGTGTCGCGATCATCCGCCGCGCCATCACCGGCCCCGCCCGCGCGATCCTCACCAACGCCGGCGAGGAGTCGTCCGTCATCGTCGGGACACTGCTCTCGCAGTACGGCGCGACCGACAAGTTCTCGTGGGGCTATGACGCAGCAAGGGGCGAGTACACGGACATGATCAAGAGCGGCATCGTCGACCCGCTCAAGGTCGTGCGCACCGCGCTTGTGGATGCGGCAGGCGTGAGCAGCTTGCTGACGACGAGCGAGTGCTGCATCGTTGATGCGCCGGAGAAGGACAAGGCGCCCGCTGGTGGTATGGGTGGTATGGGAGGCATGGGAGGTATGGGCGGCATGGGCGGGTTCTAAGCTCGCCTCGCAGACCTCGTGAGGAGCGTCGTTTTTTGGTTGGCTGGTTGGGTTGGAGAGCGCCGTCGCCGGCGTCGTTGCATCATTTTATCTCAAGATTAGGCATTTACATCGCACTCATCACGTCAAAGAACTCAAAGCAATGGTATCTACACGTATAATGCACCGCTCATGTTATAGTTTTAGTCCCTAGTCTTTTCCCTTCGCTCGCTTTTGCATCTCGATACTCTATGGCCTATGCTTTGCGTCTATGACCTGTGGTAGAGTTGGATAGGATAGGTTGTAGTAGGTCGTAGCAGGTTTTTTGGTTGAATGACCATCGCATCCCCGCTCACCAAGTTTTTCGTGTGAGGAAGTGTTTGATGTGCTGGTTGGTGTTGCTGTCCTGCCCACATTGTGATTGCATGACTTGATGGTTTTCAGGATGTATGCTAGCTCTGACTCTCCTGTCCACCACTTTCCTTGTTGACTGACATCTATGTAATGTACAGTGGCTTGCAAAAGTATTGCACGGTCACGTGTAGCGATCATAACCTTGCTGAGGTGTGAAGCCGAACCCGAGAACGGGCACAAGATAACATTCATTCGGGAGTAAAACATCTGTAGAACAACGATATGCATGTAATAAAGGGGCCAGGACATAAAATGAAAAGAAATATCAACGGGATTAAGTTTCGGGGGGGGG
>KB722773.1:117719-138751 GCA_000349905.1 Volvariella volvacea V23
GAAGCTATGTTGAATTGCTGTGGGTGCCACTTCCTGAGGTGGCTGTGATGGTGGTGGTGGTGACCTCGGAGGGTCTGGTCGTGGGCCAGTCGCGGGTAGGACTGGGCGATCATGGAGGGGACATACCAATTGGTTTTGGTGAATATGGATACCGCTCCTAGCTAGGGGGTATGTGAGGAGCGTCATGGTGGCGAGGTTGTCTTTGGCTGCTTGATTCAGATACTGCACCGCTTGGTGCATGGTGTCTACCGCGCGGGATAGGTTAGAGGACCCTCCTCTCAGGTTGTCCATGATTTCTCCCGATGTGAGGAGAGTGAAGGCCGCGATGCGGAGGGGGTCGCCTTGGGCATGTAGAACGGCGAAGTGGGTGAGGATTTGGTCCCGGTTGGTGGGACTCTCCCTGATCCAGTCGTGGATCTGGGTTACTGCCGCGGCGACGGCTTCTGAGTCGGTGATGTGGTAGCTCATGAAAAGAAAGGGAAGGTGAAGATGCTTCGGATATGGAGATATTGTGCTTTTCTTTATAGGTTTTGAGGATATCAGGGGCGTTCGTGAGGAGTTCTTCTTTTTCCCAACGATTTTCTGATGATGGGTATCCTTTCCATGCGATCAGGTATTCGATCTGTCGCTTCTTTTTCGGACCTATCCATCAATGTTTGATGATGTTTTCCACTTCCCATTCTTCTTCGTCGTTTATGATGTCTGATGGTGGATTAAGAAAATTTGGTCCATGGATGTCATTTTCCTTATACGGGGTTAATAACGACGCGTGGAATACGTTGTGAATCTTCCATTGTTTGAGTAATTCTAGCTGAAATGTTACTGGCCCTAACACCTTTGTGATTTTGAAGGGTCCTTCTTGTTTCGGTGCTAACTTTTTTGCGATCCTATGGGTCTTAATGTTTTTGGCTTCTAGCCACACTTGTTCTCCTACTTTGAAGGAAATATATTTCGTGGAGTTCCATTTTGTCATGTGGGCTCTTGCTAGTTCATGTGCGGCTATGGCTTCTTTTCTTGCTTCTGTGAGGATGCGTAATCGTTTGTTGATATCAGGGATGTATGACGGTTCGGGGTGATCGGGTATGGCTTTAGGATGATAACCCATCATGAGGTAAAAGGGGGATTCGTTTCTTGTGTTTGGGGTTCGGAAATTGTGAGAAAATTCCAGGTTGGTGATATGTCGGGGCTCCGCCCATTCCTTGGGGTAATTTCCGCAATATATCCTAAGATAGGTTTCTATTTCCTGGTTTGCGCATTCCGTTTCTCCATCTGTTTGTGGATGATAGGCTGTGCTGAGGGCGGTTTCGGTTTGCATAAGTCTTTGCCATTCCCGGAAAACCTGGGCTGCGAACTGTGTTCCTCTATCGGATATAATCTTTCGGGGTAGTCCATACCTTCTGTACAAAGATGTGTGTATGAGCTCTGCAGTTTCTTCGGCGGTATTATCTTTTTGGCATGGGTTGAGGATCATTCCTTTCGTGTTTCCATGATCCATAATCACGAGGAGGGCATCAAAACCTCGTGATTCGGGTAAGTCGGTGATGAAATCCATGGTAACGGTAGCGAATGGTCGATCAGTTGATATCGGCTGGATTGGGATCAAAGGAGGTTTAGTTGGATGGGTGTTGATTTTCATTTGTTGGCAGGGAGCGCATCCTTCTATGTACTTTTTCACCATGGTATACATTCCGGGCCACCAGTAGTATCGTCGGAGGATGACGAGCGTTTGCAGTTGGCCTGGGTGAGTGATAGTGGGTGTATCATGAGTGACTTTGATGATGTCTCTTCGTAAGGTTTGATGGTCGGGTACGTAACACCGTCCTTGATAGTAAATCAGTCCTTCTTTAGTTATCCAATCTTCCTTCCGGATGTGTTGTGGCAATGGCGATTTCCCCATTAGTCCTTCGATCACCTGCTTGACTTGGTCGTCGTGGATGGGTGCTTCTTTGATCCTTTCTGCCAGGTTAGTGTCAATTTTGCTAATGAAGACAGATGGAGGTAGCAGCGTTGCTCTGTCTGTTGATTCGGGTAGTCCTAAGTCTGGTCATCTTGATAGGGCGTCTGCGGTGACTAATGCCTTGCCGGGTTTATGCACAAGTCGTATGTCAAACTGGGAGAGTTCTATCTGCCAATGAGCTTGTCTGGGTGTTAGTTTTTGCGGTTCTCGGTAATACGTCAGGTTTCGATGGTCGCAATATATGGTTGTGGTGTGTTTATTTCCCAATATGTAATGTCTCCATGCTTGTAGAGCTCGTATGATGGCTAGGAGTTCTCGGTCGTATATCTGATAATTCATTTGTGCTGGATCTAGTGACTGTGATAAGTAGGCTACGGGGTGCCAGTCCCCGTTAGAGTCTTGTTGTTTCAGTACTCCTCCTGTAGCGACCTTGGAGGCATCAGTTTCAATTAGAAAAGGTTTGTTCGTGTCCAGGGCTAATAGGATAGGCTTGTTGAGGAACAAGTTTTTGAGGGTTTCAAAGGCTTTTTGTTGTTTGTTCTCCCAACGGAATGGTAGGTCCTTCTTTGTGAGGTTATGGAGGGGTTTTGCGATGTCAGCGTAGTGGGCTATAAATCTTCTGTAAAAATTACAGAATCCTAGGAAGGCTCGTATTTCTTTTACGGTTTTGGGTTCTGGCCACTGTTGAATTCCATCGAGTTTCCGTGGGTCCATTTTTACTTGTCCTTCTTTGATTATCATTCCTAAAAACTCGATCTCTTCTTGTTCAAAGCTGCACTTTTCAGGTTTGAGGAATAGGTCGTGTTCAACTAGCCTCTCGAGGAGTCGCACCGTGTTTTCTCTAAGGGCCTTTTTATCCTGAGCGAAAAGTAGGATATTGTCCATGTATACCACGAGTACGTTTGCGTCTATCATGTCTTTTAAGATCTCGTTCATCATTTGTTGGAAGGTTGCGGGGGCGTTGCAGAGCCTGAAGAAAAGGACGGTTGGTTTGAATAATCCTTTATTGGTTTTGAAAGCCGCCTTCCACTCGTCCCCTTTCTCAATTCGGATGTTATTGTACCCCCATCTTAAGTCAAGTTTTGTGAAGTACCGGGCCCCCTTTAACTTGTCTACTAGTTCGGAAATGAGGGGTAGTGGATATCGGTTCTTGATTGTTCCTTCATTGAGTCTCCTGTAGTCTTGACAGGGTCTTAGTCCGCCGTCTTTCTTTCCGATGAAGAAGAAGGGGGAGGCCATAGGGGATTTGCTAGGGCGTATGTAACCTTTCCGTAGGTTTTCTTCGAGAAAGGTATCTAGTTCGTTCTGATGGAGCGGCGAAAGGGGATAGATTTTACAGTCCTTTGGTATAAAGTCAGGTTTGAGGTCTATAGGATGGTCCCATTTTCGTTTTTCCGGTAGTCATTCTGACGCCTTTTTTTCGAAACGGTCTTGGAAGGGTTGGCAATATTCAGGCAGTGGAGTCGTCTCTATTGCTCTTATTGTGGTTTCTGTAGTCATTGTTTGGACAAACGTATTGGTTTCGAAGTTGATGGTTCCTTCCTCCCAGTCAATCTGGGGTTTGGTTTGTCGTAGCCAAGGGTATCCTAGGATAACTTCCTCTTTTCCTAGAGCAGTCTCCCATAGTCGAGTATTTCCTATGGTTGTTCCGTCTATGGAACAGATCTGGGTAGTGATTCCCTTCACGATACTTCCTGTTTTATTTGCCGATCCATCGACGTTGTATACTTTTATTTCGTTAGCGTTCTTGTTTGTTTGAATGTTTCGTCGGTTACAGAATTGTGTGTCGATAAAATTTCCTGTTGCTCCTGATATAGTCGTGATTACAGGGGCTATGTACTGGGAAGATACTGGGATCGAGTCAGTCTTCCTTGCTAAAAATCCGTCTTTTCCAATATTTGATTGATAAATGTAGCTCGCTCCTCTTCCGTTCCTTCGTCGAGGATTGCTTTGATTCTTTGATTCCATGGTTGCGTGTTTCTGCTGGTTTCTGCTTCTTGTCTGTTGTAGTTTGGTCTGGGTTTGCTTCTGCATTCTCGGGCGAAATGTCCTAATTTTCTGCATTTGTAGCATTCTCCCTTTTTGCGTGGTGGTCTTCCTGTCTGTATGGCATCCATGTCCATTGCATTCGGGTTGGGGGTAGTGGAGTGATTTCCGATGGGATTCGATAAATCCGAGGAAATTCTTCCACTGCTGAAGTATGCTTGGGCTCGTTCTAGTCCGGCGAAATCCTGTCTGGCAGCGTTGACTGCATTGTCTAACGTAGCAGGGGTATTTCTTTGCGCGAATTTGACTCCTAACATTGGCCATAGTCCTCTAGTGAATAGTTCTACTTGTGTGGCGGCGGGTATGTCTCCTATTTGGAGGAGAATCATGCGGAATTCGTTTATGTATTCTGTTAATTGCCAAGGCTTCATCCTTAAAGCTTCGAGTTTTCGTCGTAGATTGATAATGAAGTCTTCTGGAATAAATGCAGCTCTGAACGAGGCCCATAGCGCAGCTTTAGTTCCTAGCACTAGTTGTTGTTGAGCATTCATATGTGTCCTAATGTAGTTGTTCTTCCATGATTCCGCTGCTCCCCCCTGCATGTGGGATAGGATCCACGCAATCCTTTTTCCTTCATTGTCGTAGGTGTCTTCATTAGCGGTTAAGTATAGTTCGCATGCTAATATGAATGCTTCCACCTGGTTGAAATCTCCTGTAAAGGGTTTCGGGGGTGCTAGTCTGAGTTCTTTCGCGCCTTGTGCTTGGGCCATATTCTGTGGTGGCGGAGGAGGAGGAGGTGGGGTCCTTGGTGGGGAGCCTTGAGGTGACGGATCCCTAGTTTGGGCGTCTGCTATCTGTTCCTGCTGTTCCGGGGTATTTGGTCTAGTAACTCTCGGAGTTGGACTTGGTTGTTGAAGTCTACGTAATCCTGCTTCGATTTGTTCCTGGGTTAATGTGTTGTCGTTTGGGTCTAGATCGATAGGCGATGCTAATTCTAGATGCTCGTTGTTCCCTAATGCTATGCAATCTCCTTCTTGTGTCCTTTTGACGTGTTGGAATCTTTCTCTGGGTACTGGTTGTCCGGATGTAACGAATCGCCACCTCCTTGAGAGGGTTTCAAAATATATAGGTCTGTTTTCGAGATGGTAGATGCTGTTTGGTTTGAACTGGTGGGCTTCCTGAGGGACGACTGTGTGACTTCTATAGGCTGGTACTCTTCTTGACGATCCTTCCTCCAGCTTGGTAGATTTCACCGCGATGGGTGTCTAAGTTGGTGAGCTTGACCTAATGTTACGGCGACTCTTCCTTAACACGTCGTAGGTTTATAACGGCAGTGGTCTAGCACTTCCGTTGAGAACGAGTAAGACGACGAGAATGAATAAGGCCAGCGTCCAGCTGAGTTGGGATTCAGTCGAAGGTGTTAATGAGGCGAGTCGAGATGGTTATTCGCATAACTAAGTACGATAAGATACAAGGGAAGGAACAGGAGGTCAAGCTAAAGTTCTATGCTAAAGAATCGAAGTATTTATACGTCCTTGTGATATTAGGTTATGGCTGTGAAAGGAAATGCTATACTTGAGTCATACGTACGCGTAAGCTATGGACGCGTAAGCTATATGCGCGTATACTACTGAATGGAGGAATGCGATTGTAGTTACCGAAAGAAGTTGTAACTACATGAAGGAAAGTAAGTCCGATTGTCCGAAAGCGTACACAAGCTGAAGATGACGATTTCTCATTGTTGTAACAGGGAGTGAGTTTTTTCGTTCACTACCACTTGTGCATAAGTTTTGCCCCCCCCCTCCACATTTCACTGGCTCCCTATCCTCTATTACGCTTGAGAGGTGGTTGGTCACTCAAGAAAACCAACAACGTGTATTATTACAAGACTATAGATATGCTTTTCACCACCACCGCCATGCGTTTCGGTTCCATGGTTTGATCTAAGCAACGGCGGGGGTCACATGCAATACTTTTGCAAGCCACTATATACCTGAGTCTCTGGCATTATCATTGACATGACCCACAATTAATTGTGTTATTAATCTCACTGCTGGGTTTGAGTGTAAAATGGCATGTCTTCAAGTACTTTCTAGTATATCCTTATTTCTATTCTATGGTGTTTACTTCTTTGGCCACATTCTTAACATCAAACAAGTATTGTGGTGTAAACCTGCCAGCAGAGCAAAACTAGATCATGCTTGCCCTTGTATCTACAAGAGCTACAAAAGCATAGTAAAGGTAAAAACAAAGAATACAGCCACACAAGGTCAGGCTTACACATAGCTTACAAGTATCAGAAGTGAAAATCTTACCACAATAGCATAGATGAAGGGTTCTATATATTACTTACTAAATAGACTTGTATGCACAAGTTATAATATCTTGATTGCAAAAACAATACCAGCAAGAGTACAAGTACAACTATAACATCATTCAAAGTTTTTTTAATATATACTAAGTACTAATTTCAAAACACTAGAAATCAATTTATTTACATAGATACAAATCAAAAGGTCTTCTTCTTTACTTGATCAATTTGTAAGGCAAAAAATAATTTTCCAGATCCTCCCAAGAAGCACTTCTGCTAGATCTCTTGCACTTTCCAGGGTTTTCTGCATTTATTGCAGGCTCATGATAGCACTCTTCTCCTTCCCAGTGATCAATTAAGTTAGAAATATCTGACCTTTCACAGTTTGCCTAGTACATATGCAAGTAATACATTATAATTTGATAATTAACAAATAAAGCAATACTCACCATTAACCATTTAAGAATATGAGCACCATTGACTTCATGGTGGTGATGCTCTACAGGGAGATCTTGGATTAATCCAAGAAGCTCAAGCTTAATAGAGGTATAATAGTTATAATGTTTGTTGCACTTGTTGTCTGCCCAAGACCTACTCCAATAAGACAAATAATCAATCTCATGAGATTCCCTATATTATATTAGTAATAAACACAGATATTATAAAATAAAGTACATACAATGTTAATAATGCATTAGCATCTGTCAATAAGATTATGGTTGTAAAAACAATTACTTCTTGTGAAAAGCACACAGGAAAATTTATCAGGCATTCTCCAGCAGTCTTATGAATAAGCCCACTAGCAAGAACCATTCTGGTGTTCCAGTTTAGACAACACTTTGTTTTAGGATCATTACAAAACCATGACTTAGTGCAGGAATGGCTGATATTCAATTTTTCACCCAGTTGGGAAAAATATTGAGCACAAGAATATAGCCAAGTAGCACAAATTACTATGTCAATCAAATCTTGTGGAAATTTGGCAGCTAATGCTGAATTGTTCTGTGACTCAAATATTAGAATTTTTTTGATCAAAAGTAGCAAGTACTACTTACCTAGTTTTGACACTTTCTTGCAAAATGCTCATATTCAGTTATCATGAGTTCTCCATGGAAGTACCAATTTTGACAAGCTTTTAATCTTAGATACAAAGTAAAGTCAAAGTCAACCAACTCTGATATAAGACTTGTTGAAACATGAAAGTTTGGTAGATCCATTGAGCAAACTTACAACTGGGCTTTCATCATCACTGTCAATATATCTAAGAAGAGTAGTAGGGTAAATGTATTGCCCATCTGCCTTCTTTGTGATCAAGTCAATAACATCATCTGAAGGCCAGGTGTCATTGATAGAGTGAGATTGAAGGATGTCATAATGCTTATAATAAATAGCAGAGAAACTGGATTGGATGAATAAATGCATCTCTTTGTCATCTTTATACTCTGCAAGATTGATATGAGGGCGACAAAGAGAGGCAAGCCTGGGTGCCTTGAATGAATTAACAATATGAGGCTCAGGCCTACTTGTGATCAAGAACTTGATAGGGAAATTAGGGCCACAAGACAAAATCAAGTCCAGGACCCTCCTTTGATCCTTTGCACCTCCACATTCATCTAGGCCATCGATTATAACCACAGCAGGTGGGATGGCTGAAGGAGAGCTTGCTGCAACAGCTTCAACAGCATTGACAATCAACTGGCTCCACTGATATTCCAGCTTTGCACTGAAGATCCCTGGGTCCTCTTCCACCACCCTTTCAATCTCCATTCCTACGCTCTTGATGTTCTTCCACAGCTGATAAGCCATGGTCGGAACAAAGTAGTCAAGAGAGCTGCAATCCGGGTTTCCTCTGAAAAAGAAGAACGAGGCCGCGACTTTGGCCTTTGCGCGCGGTTTGCTGAGCAGCTGCGCGGTCGTCATTGCGATTGCGGATTTTCCGATTCCTACGGGGCCCACGATCCATAGTACGCCTTTGGCCTGGAGTCTGCTCTCGAGCCAGGTGGTGATGTTGAGGAGGATGGCTTCGCGGGTGCCCTCGTGACACCCGAGGGGCTCTGTGCGGACGTCGCCCGTGTGCATAGCGTTGTGTACTACGAGCGAGAACAGCTTTTTGAGCACTGGAATGTAGGTTGGCAGTCAGCAGACGGAAAACAACAAGAGCAATCAATTCTACCTTTCTGTCTGTCTCGGGTGAAGATGTTCTGGACGGTATTGTGGCTTCCGGTTGTTGTGACCACAGTTCCCCTGTGGTTTTGGATCCTTGCTTGGTCTGTGTAGTATCTGCTTCCGCCGAGGGAGGGGCTGGCAAAGGGCTGGCTATGGTTGTGGGTGCTACTCTGGTTGACCGCAGTCCTGCGTGTGGGTGCTGGCTGATCATGGCGGACACGGTGGTTCCCAGAAGGACCGGGGTGAAGATGGCTGGGAGGACCTGAGCGGCCTGGGTAGCTCATCGTGAAAGAGTTTGCGAGTCTGAGGATGTGCAAGAATGGTGTGACTGGTGGTGGTTTAAAGTGGAGTTGTGTTGGTGTGGACGAGAATGAATGGGGTTGCTGATGAGGGTGGTGGCGGTGTGGAAAGCGGAGAGCAAGGGTTGTGTGTGTGGTGCTGGAGTATTTGGGGATATATCTCTGCGGTAGTTACAGATGAGAGCGAAAGGGTGGACGGTGAACTGCAAAGTTCAAAATGCGGGTTTGGATGCGATTGGATTGCGAGCAGTCGTGCAGTATAGGGCCGGGTTTACGTCGGCCGTTTGATTACAGTGCGCGAATACACCGAGGTGACTGCTAGGGATGGCTGAAGCGATGGCGGGTGCGAGATATATATCGATCGACAAGGAAGAGAGAGTTGTCGAGGTGATGGAAAAGGACGGAGACTGTACAATGGGCACAGACAAGCAGAGGATAGAGCAGCTCGGTCCCAAGCGCTTAGATCCTGAGCACTGAGAAATGAGACTAGGATTTGAGGGAAAAGCTCTCAATAGCTGGGGGAGCGTGTAGTAATGACGAAATCGAATGATCTGTGGTCGTGGTAGTGATAGCACTGGCGATAACGCCGGCTGTGATGACAGGGCTGCTGATTGGATTTTTGAGTAGAACTTGCGAAGTAAATGAAGAGTGTTGGGAATAGGGATAAAGCTCAAGACGTCCGTGGTGCCCGATGCAATGTCGAGGCGGTTGGGTAGATTAGATGCGCAGCCTTTGGCTGCTCGGCGTCAAGCACACGAGTTTTACGCTTTGGGGCGATGCTCCTGGTGATTCGTGAGGAACTGTGTGTTGCAATAGACTCGGTCAGCGGGCGTGGTGCTGGCGCTTGCGTAGGCGTAGTGGTGGTGGTACGAGTGCGGGAAAATTTTCCCCTGTTCCCACCTACGTCTGGTGGCGACACGTCATTGACGTTCGGTGGTTATCAGCGGAGGCTGTGTCGCTGATCGATGGGCCCGAGTACACGCCATGGAGGAACAGCACGTCATTCGGGGTTGTGTCACCGATATGGGGATGAAGCGAATGAATGCTGTTTGGAGAGCGTAAGTCGGCGATTTGGACCTCGCGGTTGAACGCTAGCTTGTCGTCTCGGACGGCTGGGAATCAGGAAGGAGAAGAAGTGTCAAGGATCAAGTCATGTAATGCAACGATTGATATGGTGGATGGACGGGGTCAAGGTGTAAATAGACCTCTGAGGATACGCGAACGCAAAAGGGGTAACACTACCCGGTCGTGCAATTTTCCGTCGAGCGTGCAACCCATTCAAAGCCGAGTTCATACTCGAATGCTGGGGCGAAGGCTCAACGATCCGGGGCCTGCACTAGATTTTGGCTACCATCTTGGACAATAGATCGGATGTTCTATGAAGATACTAAACATCAATAAGGGAAACTAAAGGCAACCTCGAGACGCACAACATCGCATTTGCGTGAGGTTGAGTACAAGCTCAACCAGGGGATCCGAGGTATGAGGAAGGAGTAGCTAGATTGGTCAGAGTGAAAGCCAAGTGTTCAGTTCGCTGATAGCTCGAGTCCCAGCCAATCACAAGGCTCCATGGCCAATCGCAGTACGGCCTCCGGCTATTTCTGCAGGCTCTCACTCTCATCGCCAACCGAATCCGCGTATTGCATACCCGAGTCTCCGGCATTGCTACCCTGTTGGTCCTCCAACGACTCACAGCACAAGGTTTTAGATGTAAAACGGCGCGTCTCGAGTATGGTCTCCATTCCCTTGGCCGCACACACCGTATTATTAGCCCAGCGCAGGCGCCGTGTCGCTGCGGTGGACAGAAATAGCTGAATCCAAATCTCCTCGGTCATTCTCACTCTCATGGGTTGACTGACACTGCACCGCCATCGAGTGCGAACGCGCCAAAAATGCCTCAAATACCCCACCTAGTGTGAAGGTCAGCTGCCAGACTCCCACTCCCGCCCCCTCTTGACGGTATGCGCGCTCAGATTTTCGCTGCCCTCACACTCGCCAGTGCCTCTCTTGTCTTTGCCCAAGGCCACGATGACGGTGCCCAGGACGATGGTGGCCACGGGAGCGACGACAGCGCCTCAGTCGTAAGCCTCCCACCTCCATGCTACGACACCACTAACGCCCATCGCAGGTCACCGTCCAAGTAGGCGCGACACAAAGCGCGCGGGGCGGCATCTTCCAGTTCATCCCCCCGACTATCACAGCCAGCAAGGGCACAGTCGTCCGCTTCCAGTTCTCCGGGTCGTACGTTCTTCGCCGGGTTCATGTCCACACTTGCTTGGTGCTGACGCTGCTCGTGTAGCCCGGGGAACCATACCGTCACTCAGTCGTCGTTTGCCGACCCGTGCACGCCTCTTGAAGGAGGATTCGACTCTGGCTTCGTGTTTATACCCCCCAACACGTCGAGCGATGCCGTTCCAGAGTGGAACTTGACAATCACAGAGGACGACACGCGTGCGTCTATCGTCTTTCTGCTAAACACATGCATTGACGCGCATATAGCCATTTGGTTCTTCTGCAAGCAACTCCTGCCCGCTCCCCATTGTACAGCTGGTGCGTGGTGGTCTTCCAGGATTACCAAGGAGATATTGACCGTGTTACCGCAGGAATGGTCGGGGCCATCAACCCGCCCTCGTCAGGCAACACATTCCAAGCCTTCCAACAAAACGCACAGAGCTTCTCCGGTGCCCCAGGTGTACGTACATCCCTCCTTCCCGGCACCGTCTACGCCCCCATCTGACCCTTGTTTGTCTCACAGCAAGCACAAGGCAGCCTCGTAGGCGCCGGAGCATCCGCCTCCGCGCTCCCAGGCCCGCTCGCAGGAGGCGAACAGCTCTTCACCGGCGGACCTGCCGCTGCCTCTGCCTCCTCTGGATCCGGGCCTGCACATGTGCCCTCTGCGCCGATAGCCTCGGGCTCTGGAGCAGCTGGAACTGCATCTGCTGATGCGGGTCGTGCGTCGGGAGGCGCGGCGCCGACGGAAGGTGCGAGTGGGGCGGAGAAGGTGGGCCTGGCAGTTGGTGGGGTTGTTGCGGTTGTAGCTGCGGTTTTGGGTGCGGTGTTGGTTTAAGACTTGAAATCAAGCGCTGAGTTGGATGGACGTGGCGTGTTATTTTTTGTGTTTTTTCTTTGTGACGATGTAGTACTGCGTTTTAATATCGTGTTTCCGAGTTTGAACTTTTCGTCGTACTCGTTTCTCGGTGGTCGATGCATGGTCACCGTTTCACTGTTGACTGCCACTTCCCACCATCTGTTAAAGTGTCCGATGCGTCCAACACTTCGCCAACCCACGCGTTACGGCGATCCACATAGCCAAATCCGACGCACCGGCAAGTCAAGTCGCCATCGTGACATATCCGGATTCGGCCCTGTCCGTCTTGCTCCTTGTTTTGCTCCGCTCGAGTTCGCCGGGCCTCGTGTACGCTCGTCCATCACCATCTGTGCTCCCTCGACTGCCTCGAGGCTGCGAGATCAAGGGCTCCACGGGAGCATGACATCGGTGTCTGTCCGTTTGTGAACGAATCCGGGTCTGTGGGGGCCTTTAGGCGTGCAGAGATCTTGTTAAGCCCGGTTGGTGGGCGTAATGGTGAGTGGAGAGGATACGTGTTTGTGCAGCTCCGCCCCGTTCTCTGTGGATTGTTGCATTACAGCTTTTTAATCGGCTTTACAGGATGGGACAGCACCCATGACTAATTTTCTCCTTCTTTCCTCTTCACACCTGCTGTTGGCCGTCGACGACTGTTTTTCTCGCTCAGGCTCGCGGGGATTAATTGCTTCAAAGGGACCATCAGCATCTCTCTATCTCTTCGTCTCTTTGGGCTTCTGCTGCGGATTTGCGGTATAATTCGGTCAAGCACCCTCGACTCGGACTCGGTTATACGCACACTGACACCGGTGCACACCCAATACGCGCCCGAGAAGCGATGGAACCCGTCCACTTTGTCTTCCTAGCCTCCACCCCCACCTCGTCCACCCCCGCACCATACTCCATCCCGCACCCCCGCACCCTTTCCCAACCCCAGCGCCACACTTTATCTCAATCGCAATCGCAATCACTGTACGAAGAATGGATGGAGGCGATCGACGACCACTTTGGCGACGACGACGAGATCCCCATCACCGTCATCAGCGGCCGCTTCGGCCAGATCGATCCGCTGCTGATCACCGCCGATTGCGTCGTCTCGCCCGGCAACTCGTTTGGGATCATGGACGAAGGGTGAGTGGGTTCCGCACAGCACCTCGGATCAGACGAGGCCCTTTATCTGGCGTGCTTACGGGATGCATTTATGCATTGGGTCTCTCTGGCGGTGCCGAAACTTTGACGCTGGACGACGCCACTTACGCAGCTTCGACCTCGAGCTATCCCAAGCGCTCAAATCCGACTCTGGCCATCCGTACAGCTTAACCTCCCACGTCCAAGCCTACATCCAGCACTCGTCCTCCTACAACGGCTACATCCCCCCCGGCTCGTGTCTCATCCTCCCCCTGCCCACACCAACGTCCTCCCCCCACTTCGGCCCTGGTCTCCTCAAAACCAACCCATGGCGATTTCACTCACTGGCCATTCTCCCAACGACACGAACGTCGCAGTCGACATCGAGAGAACACACGGACGCAGGGTGGACGAAGGACGCGGTGTACAACGCGATGTGGAACCTCCTCGTCGAGATCATGCGGTGGAACAAGGAGGTCGGGGACAGCGTGTACAGCCATAGCCACAGCGCCGGCAGAGCTGCAGGCGAAGGAGGGCTCGGAGGCGGTGGAGAGCCTGGGCTGGCGTCGTCGCCTCAACCTGGGAGGAATACGAACGGGACGGCGCAACCCCACGCGCACGGCCAGGGAGGCGGCCCGCCGTCGTCGAACGTCAAGCCTGGCAAGAAGAGGATCGAGCGGGTGCTGATAACGGGAGTAGGTGCGTGCCTGTGTCGTATCCTCACGTCCACCCGAACTCGCGACAATACTTCCTTCCCTTATTCCCTTCTTCTCCTTGTCTTTTGGTTGTTGCTCACGCCACGTTGCCCGCAGGTACCGGCCCAGGGGGCATCCCGCCACGACGATGCGCGCAACAGATGGTCCTGGCCATCAAGCACTTTTATTTCGGCCGCGTCGCGGACGAGATGAGACGGTCGAGGCGGAACGCCGCCGCCATGGCCGCTGCCACCGCTGCCACCCAGAGCTCAGGCTTCAACGGCTCGGGGAAGAGCATGGGCGTGAGCACGGGAGGAGTGCGGCCGATGACAATGGCAGGCAATGGGGTCAGTGGGAGTGGGAGTGGGAGTGGGAGTGGAGTGGATCCCAAGGCGAGTGTGTGTGGTTGGGACAACCCCGAGCTGAGGAAGCAGGCGAGTGAGGTTAGAAAGGTGACACTGTGATGTCTTGTTCGCGCTGTAGTGGTACTTGCTTGATTGGTGCTTATGAGGCAGAAAAAGGACGTTCATTTCTGGACAGTAACAACGATGATACAAGTACAAGTAAATCAGGGACAGTATTTTGGTTTTTTGTATATATCATATGTAGGTGCTAATGCTAATCTCTTTACAATCAGTTAGTATCACGTTCAGAATCCTCAGGAAAAATCAAATAATCAGATATATCAAAATCACAAGAATCATCCGAGTTGGAGAACTCTTGATCTTCATTCGGCTTGGTCATCTTGTGAGCAATGGAATCGTTATCGGGATATTCTAACGAGTTGCTTCTGCTACTTCGTTTTCGCTTTCCTGTATTCTCTGTTGTAGAGGCTTGATAGCATTCTCCATTTTTCCAATGATTAATTAGGTTAGGGAATAAACAATGCTTTTCCCATTGCCATTTCTGATGTGCAAATAATCTAAGAAGTTGGAAATAAAGTATATGCATATATAAACTTACCATTAACCAATTGACAGCATGAGAACCATTGAGCTCATGGTAGTGATATTCTTTTGGAAGGTCATAAATTGATAACACAATTCCATGTTGTATATAATAATCATAGGAACACTCAGTGCATCTGCCTTGGTTAGCCCAAGGCTGACTCCAATAATGCAAAAAATTAATATCATTAGATTTCCTGTATTATGTGTATTAGCACTGAAAAATTTCTTAAATGGTTGACTTACATTATAGATGATACACCATTCTCTGACAATTGAACTAGGCATGCTAAAACAATGTCATCATTACAAAAGTGTACATAATCTTTTGTAATTTTTGAAAATTCAAAATCTCTTTGTATTCCATACTTCCACTCTGCAAAAGCATTAGCAAGTGTTATTCTAGTACTCCAGGATATGCAACAGTTTTCCTCAAGGTTATTGCAAAACTATGACCCAATTAGAGAATTACTTGTGTCTAATGTTGCACCTAGCTGTAAAAAGTACTTATTACAAGGATATAGCCAAGTAGCCAATAGTGTTTCTTCAAATAAACCTTCTGAAAATTTAGCAATTAATGATGAATTATTCTGTTACTCAATTGTTAGGTAATTTTGAAGACAAAAGAAAAGTTACTTACCCATTTTTGGCATTTTTGTATGAATTCCTCATAATTGTCCAAAAAAAGAGTCTGATATATGCAAGGCTTATGGCAGGTCAGTAATCTTAAGCATAAGCTAAAGTCAAAGTTCATCAATTCTAATTCAAGACATTTGGAGATATTGGTATTTGGCAAATCTTCTGAGCAGTGCCACCATATATCCAAAGAAGAACCCCAAAAACATATCTTTTTAATTTCTTTCAAGCTATTTAAGCACTTTATGATGACTTTAATTGCAAATACTTCTGTATTTATGCAGTAAGGGTCACTATGTTTACAATCCTCTAAAAAATCAATAAAAGACTTATGGTATATTAGAATATCATCATCATTATCAACTTACACCTTCTCCTCATCAATGAAGTCTGGGTGTTGAGACAAAATCATGGCAGTATAAATAACTGTGTTTCGCAAGCTAACTCTGTTCACCTAGGCCATTCCAATTGTGCAATCCAGGAACACATTACACCTCCTAAGCCAGTATGTGGTGGAGAGACACATTAAGCAATCCCAAGACAAAGAGCACCTGTATCCATGAGCTTTACAATCACCAATTTTACAACAATGGCTGCAACCAGGTAGTAGCTAGCAATAATAGCAGTGTAGTATGTAAGCTGTGGAGGCCATATCTAGGGTGTTCTGGTTGTATTTTACAGCTAAGTCTGGGCTAAACTGGTTTCATAGAATTTGTTAGTTTGTAGATAGACTGACATGATAAAAAAAAGCACACCCAAGAAACAAGGTTGAGATAAAAGTGGTAATAACCAACACTAAACTTGGTTGCTGTCATGGTTTTCTACATGTGACAGCATTCACACTATTACTTTCCTTCAATTACCTTGCATTCTTCTAGTAACCCTCAGATGCTAACACCCTTGAGTGGCTATTGTCAGCGCTTATACCTTAGTGCTTATCCTAAGTGTCTATTCTTATTATATAATCATTGTTAGTAATATCTTCACATGTCAAGACTTCTTTAGAACTTTCCAAAAGGTTCTGAAACATCCCAGAACCTCAGAGTTATATTACATCATGATTGAGTCATATGTACAGCCTCATGGAATGTCATAAAACATTGTAAAATAAAGGGACTTACACCATTGGTCAATTAGTTAAATACATGCTTCAGATATCTGATAGATCTATTGTCAGTCATTTACATTGTACAAATACTTATACACAGTTTTGTAGATATATAAGACCTGTACTTCTGAGTATCACTCCTCAGATCAATCAATTTGTTCTTTTCTCACTCTACTGCATTATCTGTGCACAAGTAACTACCCTTGCTATATTTACTCCTGCTCAAAGAATAGTACAGAGATAAGTACTTGTAACAGTCACAAGTTAGTACCCAGAGATCTGCATGGACATCTTAAGCTATAACATCATAAGGGATACACTCTCCTGTCATCTATTGAGCAAGAATACCTGAAGTGGTGTTTAGTAAGCCATTATAGTTTTCATAGGTTCATAGTAATCAACAACAACCATTATAAATATCACAAGACACAAACCTTTAGCCATCAGAGTACTGTGTCGCCATTTAGGCTATGATAATGCAGAATAAGAGGAAGCTCTTCAAGAGCCTTCAACATATCAGCATCTGTTATCAGAGAAGAGCATCCCTCACTTTCTGCTTGGGTATCAGTGTAGTTATATCTATAGGAACATGCAAGTAAAGTCCAAACACAGCTTTATTTGAGTAGATAAACCAAGTTGTTTGTTGACTTATGCAATTCTGTAAAATTGCTCAAGAGATGCAGAAGCAGACATACATATTTCTATAAGCAAGTAGATCAATTTGTTGGGCCACCTTCATGGCAGTATAGATGATTGTGTTTCTTGATATAATGCACCTTTGCCAGACTGATCCCATTTTGTAGACATAATGCACACCCCACCTAGACCAGAATTGAGATAATAGCATTAGCAAGCACTACCAAGACAATGAACACAAACCTTGGTGATCTGTACAGTACCCATGTTTGTGACAATGAATACAGTTAAGTAGCTATAGAGAATAATACTCATGTAAGTATTGAGCAGTAATACCAATACCCAGCAATTTCTCACTAAATATCAAGATTATAGTTGGGTGTTGCTAGGTTTATGCATCTTGCTAAGTTGGCATGGCCAATGGATATAAAATAAGAGCTGACTTAGGACTGACAAATGACTACAAAGTGAATATAATCAACTCCAATATGTTCCAAAAGGTTGAACTGGACCATCCTTCCAAGAAAGAAAAAATGTTAAAATTGAGGAGTAAATATAAAGACCTTTCTTCACTGCACAGAGAAGGTATTTGAAACAGTGCCACTACAAATATGTGACTAGTTCTGCTAGTTCAGCATCCTCCACTTGTTTGAACTTTATGAGGCAGCACTTTATTACCCAGATGGTGCTTGCTTGGTGCTTGATATAATAGTTTTGACTTTGCTAAGGGTTGTGTAAGAAGTTGTTAAATGAGTGGTGATTTATTCATCATCATCACTTGGGACACTGAGAACATTGTTGTCAGGGCTCATAAGAGCCCTTGATATAAATGCTGAAAGGCTGATTGTGGGATGGCCCTGAAAAATATGGGATGTGCATGCTCTCAAGATTTGCTCTTGGAGTGCTAGAGGCAATATGCAACACATACACAATTCCCAAAAACTCCCAAATCAAGCTTAAGTTTATGGGGGCAGCTAGACTGGCATCTACTTGGCTTGATGAACTTTCTCTTGGTGATTCTCAGATAACGTCCAAAGTGTTGGTGACCCTGTAAATTAGATCTCCTTTGCTCATATGTAGAATACAGGCCTTTGCACACTTAAACTGCAAGTCCCTGATCAAATAAAGCTCTATTGAACCTCAGATGGATTTTAAAAGGCACTTGGTGATGTTCTGTCTAAGAATCTGCCTGGCACATGTGCTCACAACAATGCTAAAACCCTTAGATCAATATTTAGTGGTTTGCTCTTACTTGCAAATAAACTATATCCAAAACTCTTCCCAAGAAGCCAATTCTTAGGTAGACTATATTTCAAGTTACTATATAGTTTATTAAACAAAACAACACTCAAGTTCACTTGTAAAATCCGGGGACAAGGTTGCTTGATATTTTAATTGACTTTGAAGGGCTTATATACTGAGTAGATGTACAAATAAACTAGAACTGTATAGTTCTTCACAAACAGCATCAAAGAATCTTTTATGGAACTTTATTTCTGATAGTCCATCAAATAAAATATTAAAAGAATCAAGAAAAATGAAATAATCAAACCAAGATAAAATAAGGGATATCATTACTTTTCCAACAAGTTTCCCTGTCACAGAAATGAGTATAATCACATCTGCTTTGGGATTTTTGTAAACATGAGGTTATCAGGTTCAGTAATATCTGAGATTAAGGTTTTCAAGATTTGGGCAAAGTTGCCAGTTTCTGAGTAAGACTGAGGGTATTATTATGAGTCTGTAATAGGAAGGTAGTAGTCCAGAAAGCTGCACAAGCCTTTCCATTATGATAACACATCATGAGCAATGCATCCAGTACAAGTGCACATGTCTGGCGGTCTCAGGCAACCTCTCCATGAATTGGTTTTGTTCTCAAGCATGAAATATACATCAAACACTTCATTTTGAACTTCAAACCAGGCCTGATTCCAGTACCTTTATCAAAGCTTCTTACTGAGTGATGTTTCACATGTTATTGCACATCCACTCTTAAATTTACCTAGTCAGCAGACCAGGGCTCATCTCTGACTCTCCAAACAATCAGCTTTTTCATGCTATATAGTTTTTCATTTGCATGAACATATATTAGGGGTATATTAGACAAATCCAGGTCCAGATTTATGGCCAACCTGTCACTATAACATGTGTACATTCCAAGTACCAGTCCACATACTTGGTTCAGATAACCATAAGTCCAGTCCATATTGATAGTCTGTCCAACAATCTGTGCACAAGCAACTGCCCTATTTAATTCTATTCCTGCTAAGGATTATCTCAGAGATAGATACTTGTAACAAATAGGTTGAGAGTTAGAAGATCAAGGTCTTTGGATTCCATGTCAATAATATTGTGCAAGAACTGGGTCTACTGGGAGGTCACAGTGATCATAAGAAGACATTGAAGTCATTTTGTCCTAAGAACTCTTCTTGGTCTGCTCATATGATAAGAAACAACAGAACTCAACAGTAGAGTGGACATAGCTATATTAAGTGTGAGCCAACACATTGCTTTTCCAGATCTGATTGATCTGATGTCAGAATCCCTATCTAGGTATTCACTATTGTGAGCCAAGCCTGAAATCCTAACCATTTCTACTGATCTTTTGTAATAGCCACACTATAGTAGATATTACAATGGCAAAAACATTGTTGTGGAAAAAGCGAATACTCAGATTCTATTCCCAAGCAAAGAATATAAGTAAAGGTGTGGAAAGAAGAGGCTAGCTCATAGTTGCTTACCTATTCCCAAGTGAAGAATCTTTAAAGCTGGGGAATAGGTGGCAAGAGTAGTACGGTATATATACTACTCGAAGATAAATAAAGATAAATAAAGAGATATAATCTCTTGGGTGGAGAGAAGTGGGGGGGTAAGAATGAAGATAAGAAAATGGGAGTTCTGAGCAAAAAGTGTAGCGCACAGACCAGGGGATGCGTAAGCTGGGTCGGCATGTACACGTAAGCCTGTGTCATGCGCAGTCAATGTGAGAATGGGACCGAGTCATATGAAATCATAACTGGTCGTCTGACTTGACACATGTTCATCTAGAACAAGATCGAATCATCAGACTCAATATGAAACAAAGGGCATATCATAAATGGGAAGACGGAGATGGGTAGAGTGGGTATAGGGTACAGATGAGTGGATATGTGTAGGTAAGGATGATGTGTAAGGAGAGGATGGGGTAATGAGTATTATGTATCGAAGATATAGTGAGAAGGGTGTAGCGGAAAAAAGAAAAGGAAAATGAGATAATGAAGATGCTTGATGGGCGTCTGGATGTGGGTGTAGATGCTTGATGGGCGCCTGTGGGTTGGGCATTTATGTCGAGGGCTCTTACGAGCCCTGACAAACATGGTTGGAGGGAAGTTGAATGACATGTTTAATGAAATTTAGGGCACTATGCAAATAAAAAGACTCACTGTGTTATCAGGCCAAGTGGCTAGAGAGAACACCAACTCATAATGTCCTGCTGCGACATATGACCACAGCATTTCGCAGGCATATTCCAGTGCAAATACAGAGTCGTGATGGTGCAGCACAATGTTCTAAAAGTTCAGGCCTATAGGTATAGGTGGCAATACAATCAAAGAAATATCCATAGCAAACAATGACAAAGCAGAGAACTAGCCACATATCAAAAGCCGACATCGGAACTAGGCATTTCAAGTCAACACAGACATCTCCATCGATGGATCCGACTACATCCCATCTTTCTCCGATATCTCACCGGCATAATCTTCCGAAAACCCAGACGAACCCGACGTCTCTGAACCACCAGAGTAATCTGTCGAAACTACCGACCTCTTGACCATCTTCAGCGCCAACCCCTCCTTGTCCCCACTACTTACATCATCCCGAGACCTCTTCAACTTATTGCCACCCAGCATCGTCTCCTCGACTTCCTTGTCACTTGCTCGGCATCCGAATGCTTCAAGAAGTTCATCAGTCGTCCAATTAACCGATTCCTCATCCACGACTTGATGTAGCAAACACCGCCGTCTTGGATCAACGACCATGAGCATCTTGATCAGCTGCCCAAATCCAGAATATCCACCCATCTGACCAATATGCCCAAGCA
>KB722773.1:138851-162889 GCA_000349905.1 Volvariella volvacea V23
CCATTTGAGATGCGCTAGTAGTCGTAGCATACACGCAGAGTAGACAATGAGCCGATTCTTATCTCTGTTGTGCGAGTGAGAATCGATTCCGGCCAGAAAGTAAGGCACAGCGTTCATCAAGAACGCAACATCAGGCCGTGGCAAATACTTGCAATCTTCAGGTGTCGTTGTCAGATGAATCACGATGGCGACTGCCAAGTTTCTGCCACTGTTCAACGACATTAGATCACCTTCGTCAATCCCGATCAGCTACTCACTAGTTGCAGGTCGTCTTGCCCTTCGCCAAAGTCGACCAGAATATCTCGAACCAATTAAGTACAAGCCAATGTGTCCCCTCTACTGTGAATTCTTTATCACTCCCCCATGACCCTAACATCCCATGTTCCTGAAATAATGACATAGCCGCATATGCGAAATGCGCCAGCTCATGATTCCGACCCAAATTCGATGACCCTGCACCTGCCTCAGAGAACAGAGAGTTGTACGCACCGCCGAGTTCGTTGATAGTCTCGTCTCTATTTTGTAATTGGGGAAGCAATTCAAAAAATCGACCGACCAACTCCTTTGATGCATCGTCCAGCGCAGGTCGTGGCTTGTTCACTTTATCCTTGATAAACTCTGGGAGGTTGCCGCATATACCAAGGTTGTTCTTGGAAGCTACGTCTTCCCAGTTTACATTGGGAATAGCACCGGAATAATTCACAGTGACTAAAGCGCGATACTGGTTTGCATTAGAGTCAACACGTGTAAGCTCAGGTTTCTGATGCTCAGCAGCTGTATCGGCATCAGTTTATTAGCTCGATGGCAACGTTCAAATGAATATCGCTGATCGCTCACCGACAACGTTGGCAGGGGCTAAGGTCAAACAACCAGACAATGAAGTCAAGTTTCGATGTGGTGGTGAGAATGCAATATTCGACTTACATGGTCCCTGTATGATGATGTGGACATGGTCTTCTGCAGGCTCCACCGGGAACAACTTGCCGATTTCATCTGTAGGGCCCAGCTTGCGTTCTCTGAGCTCTGGCTTTTGTGGTGTTTCGTCATCGTCTGTAACTGGAATCTCGACTTTCCAGAGTTCGAGGTGGACTGAATCGATGCCCTGGAAGTAGTTCGATCTCTTGTTGACAATGAGCTCCTTGAGGTCGCCAACTGTATCGTCTTTGTTGATCTTCACCGAAAAGGCTCTGGTGAGCGGCTCGCCATAGATGAGACAGAAAAGGCTGATAGGGTTGGACATTGGCAGGTTTATCGAGGTAGAAAAGCTTTCACGCGATGTGGAAACGACGTGGTTGTGAGTCAAGTGGCATCGATTGAGATTGTCACAGGTCACGCGCCATGTGACCCTTGTTCGAGCGCGGTCAACGCGCTATCACGTGATGGGCGTCGTCCAGCCTGCTGTGCGGTGCGACTTGCAAGCTTGGTCAAGGCCGACCGCTGAAGAAGAGGAGTGCATTGGCTCCTGGCGACCAGCATATCGCCATCATGCCTAAGCTTTCCGGGCCCTTGCTGGCGATTCAAAGGCTTTGGTTGTAAGCTTAATTCTTACTGTCCAACTTGCGCTCACGTCTTACATGGCTTCGTTATCCTGTAATCAAGTTATCCTGTAATCAAGAGGGCTCCCAACCCCGTCTGCAGCCCAGAGGACACGACTTCTCGGTTCCCTATCTACCTCTCCTCACCCATGTCTGGGCGAGTGGTTTGCAAGTGATGGTGCTGGGCACAACCTCTTGGATGGCATGTGGCGATGGACGTCCATCAGCCTGTCACGTTCCCCATTGTCTCGACCCGTCAAAGTGTTTCTGCAACTGGTAGACTCCAACTCAAGATTGGCTTCGTTCTCCTGAATCTGCAACTCTCACTCGCCATCCATAGCAGCTCCATCCACAGCAGCCCCCCCCAAATTCCTCACCAATCAGGTCACTTTTTCGACGGCGACGGCGGTCTATCCTCCAGCTCCTCCGATAAAGAGGAAAACTCCGATGACAGAAATCAACGACCTAGAACTCAACCACACCGCTCTCTCGTCTACCGCCGCCACCACTCGTGCATCGACCGCTTCCATTCCCAACCCCGGGTTCTGGAAGTTTAGAAGGCGCAAATCCACCAACCCAAGGAGCAACTCGACTTCTCAGCCTTCCTCTGCTTCCAACTCAGACATGGGCTCACCGGACTGGAAGGGATTGACGGACGATGGTGAGAAGGGCAAAGGAAAGGAGGAAAGAAGAGGCGGTTCAGCAGGAAGAGCTGGAACATAAGCAGTTCGTCGACCAAAGAATCTTCGACGCCGTCAAGGTCGCTCGTCACCCCGTCGAGCCCGTTGACCGCCAGCCCCACATCAAGCCTCAATCTTGCTCTGGTTGGCACTATGCCTGGTACACCTTTGACGATCGAGGAGGAAGTAGAACACAAAGAAAATGAGAAGAGCGAGAAGGAAAGGCAGCCGAGGGAGAACAAGGGCGAGGACCAACTCGGGTCTGGGAAAGATATTGTCGGGATTGTGATGTTGGAGATACAGGGTGCTAGTGCCTCGCCCCAGTTGGTGAACAGTAAGTAGTGTCCACTTTGCTCTGCGCTCGTCGGTATTGCACTATCGCATAGGGACACGCACGAGATGGGATTGGACCCCTTCGTCGTCATCTCGTTTGGCAAGAAGGTCTTCCGGACTTGCGGCATTCGGCATTCACTCAACCCCATTTGGGACAAGAAGCTCCTTTTCCATGTCCGACGATACGAAACCTTTTTCAAGGTCAACCTCACCCTCCTGGATTGGGACAAGTTGTTTGTGAACAACAACATCGGCGACGTCAACTTTGACGTGAATGAGCTGACTGAGAGCGCTCCGCAGCCGAATCCGGAGACTGGGTTGTACAAGTTTGATGAAGGCGGAGGGGCTGGACAGTTACAGGGAGGTATGAAGGATTACACCTGCAGCTGGTTACGGAGAAGGGGACATCAAGCAAGCACACCCTGACCATCTCATTCTGGTACGTCTTGCTGTGCTTGATAGGCTTCATTGCCTTATTTTTCCCTCTACATTTCAGTGCCAAGTACCGGCCATATGCGGCGCTTTGCCAGCATTTCCGGCACCAACACATCGCCCAATACGACTCTGACGATGTTGGTCATATTTCGCACCTCAAGTTGACCTCTATGCTCGACTCACTCAGCTCGACCCTCACACCCGAGACCATCAACTCCTTCTGGACCAAGTTTGGCAAGAAGATGGAGGAAGACACTTCGTGGGAAGGCGCTTCAAGTGGGAAGGCGCTTCAAGTGGGAAGGCGCTTCAAGTGGGAAGGCGGGAGAGGAGAGGAAGGGGACGAGGACTCTAGTGTCAGCGCTACGCCCATTCTTGGCGTTACCGACAGAGAAGGCAAGGAGCTGCAGGTAGGGCCCTAGTTTGTGCAGGAATAGTGGTAGGAAGTATCGCGTCTTTGCTACGAATACCAAAAGTGTGCTTGACAGACCAAGGAGCACCTTTTCTTTTAAACGACGTGCAGCTGACTGGAAATCCCAGTTTTCCCCATGTTGATCATTGCCGCAGCTGCATTGATGTAATGCAGAGGGCACCTAGTGACAATACAACATACTCTCCGGTGCCCTGCGTCAAGCCCTGCTCGCACGTTCAATTACCGTCCATGACAATGATTCCCCACATCAAGGCCGCATTAATATGTCTAAACAGGATGTCACTCCGAACTTGAAGATGTCAAGAACAAATGCAAGGCCTATACTTGTAAAGAGTTGGCCCAAATTTCACAGTCAGAGATGCCACATGTTTACCATCTCCAAAGTTTGCGAATCCATTGCACAATGCATTGCACGTCACACCCAAGGCCCGGTCCTAACTGAAATTCTCTCTGACTACCATGGAATGCTACATTCATACAACCATCCATCTATCAGCCAAAAGAGCCTTCAGTCCCAACATTCTCCCGAGCACATTAAAACTTCTCCCTCTCCACTTCCAACTAGAAAACACCTCACGATTCGAAGGAGCCAGTACTTGCGTGCGGCCAAGGTGGACTCTGCCCGCACCTCTGCTCCTCGTACACAGCCCACCCATTGCTCAACCATCACGCTCCCTTCCACAATATTGTCACACGTCTCCGCACGATTCTTTCCAGACCTTCAAGTCGCCATTTGAACATTCTAGAGATCAAAGGGCCGACGCCATATCATTTACATTCGAGTGGTCAAATGAAGTCAAAGAGATAGGACACGATCTTGCGCCTGACTGAAATAAAGAGTGATGGATAGAAGTCAGCGTTGCATCCAGCTGACACGACTGACGTGGCCCCGATCGTTCCAGACCTTGACAGCTTCTGACTTGTGTTGTCGAGTTTCGTAAGCTGTGCCATACCAAAACATCATCATCGCAAACGCTAGCAATCCTTTCGCCCACAACACAATGCAGACACAAGTACGAACCGAAAATTCCAGGCATCAGACACCATTCATCCGCTTGTTACTGGCCTGGAGACCGAATCTAAAGACACGTTGAACTGAGAGAAAAACCTCGAACCTCCTGGTCGCCTTTGGCACAACAATGCTCGTGAGGCATGGAGAACACCAAAACCCCACGCCGACCACCAGACTCACCTGCCAGTGTCGCCCTTCACAAGTTCATCGGTGCTTCGTCACAAACATGCCATAGGGTGCCTCATGGACGTTCCCTGCACGATCGGCCTCGTGTGTGGATAAGAGGAAATGTGACGCCCAGATTGAATTGCAATAGGCGCTCTCGCGATAAAGCAGATGCGACGCATGAAGTTCCCACTGATCCATGACACTCGCTGCGCCTCGTAATCCTCATCATTCGTTTCGAGGTGTATTTTCCATGAAAAATGTGCCACGTTGCGTGAGCGATGCATGATGGTGGTGAGGACGGTTGTGAGTGTGCATAAAAAGCACCACGCAGTACATGCAAGATTTGGGTCCTCGGGGGACTCGTTTACCGTTTATTAAGAGTTGAGATATACCATCAAAAGTAGGTTTAAGCCTGTACCGTATATTCCAAAGCGATGGGCAAGGAGCAGGAGAAATTCAGTCATTAATGGATTAGGGGTGCGACACTGTGGGATGACATGCTTTAAAGAATTGTACTGCACATTGACAAGACCGGCGATCGCTGATGAATCACTGAATGCCCATCCTCGTGCGTGAGCTGAAGCAGAGGTGATGCTTGTATTGATTGGAATTGACGCTCTCAAGCGAACATAACTCTCACCGCATTTCAATGACTTGGCGACTTGTTTTTGTGCATGTTATCTACGCAAAGAGATAGCTGGAGAGGTGCACCATGGGAACGTGGCCGGAAGACACAATCAAAGACTGAATGGATCGAATAATAATAATAGTCAGAGGGGATTGGGTATAAGATATTAATAGTAAACGAAAGTCAAGAGAATGCAGACGCACCATGTTCCTCGCAGGTCTATTCATTGCAGCGCTGACAAGCCCTCGCCTCTCCCGTATCCATCACGGTCCCTGAAAATCCCAACTCGAGTCCAAGCCCCATATGCAGTCGCAATGTGATCCTACCCGGACCAGGACTCTGTTCGACATTCTGTACAGCTGCATCGGGGTCATCATGCTGTGCACATATATCTCTATTCATCATAACCTCCCGGATCGAGAAGCGTCGTGGATGGGGGTTAAGTGGTTGCGAATTCGGACAACATTGTATGCATTGCTTGCTCCAGAGTTCATCATTATGTGGGCAATAAGAGAGAGGATCAAAGCAGCAAGGATAGCGAAGGAGATGTATTCACGACCGAGGAGTGGTTGTGACAGTCTTTGGAAAGGGGATCGTAGAAGTACTTTTGGCAGTGTTCCGCCCAGGACAGAAGAATGCACTCTGGCACCGCTTTGGGGCTCGGCCATCGGAGTTATTTTCGGCGGAGGCTGGAATTTTCAACTCCCGACGACGACCAAACTCTGGCTGTGGTGGGCCTCTTCTCTCATTATCAGTTGGAGGTTTCTGGTATGATGGCACCTGGCATCATATGTGGCAATCTCAAAAGTTTGTAGCCAAGAAAATATCTTTTATTGCTATAGCGGGTATACAAAAGTCACAACCAGTAAAGCACTAGTGGTAGCCCCTATCCCCTACATTCATTCTGGTGGGGTATCACGGTACAGCAAGATCCCCTCTACCTCGACTTAGTTCGACCAACTCAATAATCACCTGCCGCCGCAAATCTGCTGGTTGTCGCATTCAACGAAGCTGTCGAAATACCGACACACGGGAGGTCGACAACCGTCCCAAACTCATACAACACCCCTCCTTGATTCGCCGAGTTCCCAAACAATGCTGTAGTTCGTAGTGTTGGCACGTACTTTGGCCAGCCCATGCCAGTCAGTCCGTTCCTGGGGTCTCGTGCAAATGTTGCCCATGTATTCTGCATCAATCGGGAGAGGGCACGTTCGTTATCCGTAGCTGGGATGTTAGGGAACGGAAGCTCGTAGGTACCAAAGATAATTGGGATCTCGGCAACGTGGTAGGCACGAAGATTGGGTCGTGTCGATAAGTTCGGGAAGATACCTGTTCAATTGGTTAGACAAACGTAAACGTGCATCGTTCAATGTTAACATACCTTGGAATTGATAACGCCATGTAGAGACGCCATATGTAATCCTGTCCAAGGCGGTAAAGCTGGCTGGACAGGTGAACATAGTAGTAGTCTGAAGATCTGCCGCCGCTTCCGTGGTACCAGGAGGAGCGGAGCCGAACTCGACGATGCGCTCAGCGACCTGGAAGATATCGCCTTCATGCTGGTTTGTGCCGCCGAGAAGAGGGACTTTGTTGAAGAGTCCCAGGTTTCCGCGGGCGATGGAGTCGCCGAAGATGGTAATACCTATCTCCCAATGAGATTATTGAGTATGGATTTAGAACGAGGTGTGCGTACCATCTGGTTGGAGGTTGAACATGAGATCGGTAGTGGCGGCGAGATTTTGAACGGCGTTGCGTAAGACGGTCATGGGAATTTGCTCCATGCATGCGAGCTGAAGTGGTGTTGGGACTATAGTTCCGATTCAGAAAGGGTGCGAATAACAGGCATCACACAACACTCACAGACCGTGCATCCTACAAGGCCGGCAACTGAATTCCAGGACGTAGGATCGAATACAGGGAATAACACCGCGCTCAGAATCGAAACACTGCTCGGGTCAGGTTTGGTTCTGTCGAGCTTGAACAGATAAACTTACGTTCCGGATTGCTCGATGACGCCTAGACCAGGGCATCAATGTCAAGTGAATGACGACGCAATGTGACGTACCTTTGACCGTGTTGTCGTTCGAATTCGCATAAGTCCAAGCATCCACCGCGATACTTCCCGCACTCTCGCCCCAGAGCACGATCCTATTCGGATCACCGCCAAAGTTTGCAATGTTCGCCTGTACCCATTGGATCGCGGCTTTGATATCCAACAGACCAAAGTTCGAGGCCGTGGTGGGGCTGATAAGTTGAGGTGCTCCAGGCGATCCAAATATATTGAGTCGATAGTTGATGGTTACGATGGTGATATCGTCTTGATCTCGAACGAAGTTCTGACCTTCGTACACCCGGGTGTTGGACTGTTGAGTTGCGCGGTGCAGTAGTGAATGAAAAATGAGAAAACCCGATACGCAAAGCAACTCACTGAACCGAATTGGAAGCTACCACCATGGATCCAAATCATAACCGCCGTATCCTGTTTCCTATCCGTACTTGGAGCCCAAATGTTGAGGCTCAAGCAATCCTCTGACTGCGCCAAGTTCGTTCCTCCGAATCCAGATAGAACGGTGAATTGAACTTTCTTGGGAGGAATGGATTGGGGACAGGATGCACCGAAAGCGGTAGCTTGAAAAGTCGAAGACCGTCGAGAGGGAGTCGTAGGAGGACGCCAGCGTGAAGCACGGGCATAAGGTATCCCGAGCCATTGCCGGACGGTGGGATACTTGAGAGTGCCCGCAACCGCCCCCTGAGCGGTATTGACGGTCAACCCTTGAGAAGCGACAAGTGTGGCATATACGAGAGTGAGGAATGAGAGAGTGAGGGCCTTCATATCGAATAGCAGAGCCCAACGAGAATTACAGCTGATGCCAGCTCATTTTATCGTCGGCGAGAGATGAAAGGGTATTTCTGGGAATAATTCCTGACTGCATCACGAGTTGACAGTCCATGTGGATGACAGAGGCTATGAGTTCCGAGAAGCATTATAGATAGCCCGGGAATATCACCCACCCAGAACACGCCATAGTGCGCAACGCAGCAAGGTGAAAGACCAAGCACGATGCGCATTACGAATGAACTGTGTTGCAGCCTGTGACCATCATTCAAAGCAATCAGTAGGCGCGATTCCCCAACGGCAAAAGTGAAATCGCCGTCGTAGGATATTGCTTCGCCACTCCAGTGGACGTGAGGATTTTAAACACGGCTGTAAAGCTGCAGGAGGCGCTAATCCCAAAGTGGATTCCAGGCACCAATAATGAAAGTAAGTCGGTCCGTCGGAGCTCCTTACTGCACCCCCGCATGCGTGCTAATTGACGAAGAGCCAGTAGCCTCATGATTAAGGTCCACAGGTGGAGTGGGGTAGATGAAAATGCGGGGAAATAAAAGCACTGCGCCAGGGCACCCAATCAGCGTCTACCCCACATCGGTCCCACATCATCACGTCCTTGATCGCATAAAATGTATACCCGCCCGTTATCGAGACACAGGAAAAAAATGGGTGCGAAGTTGCCTCGTACCCGGATTGAACGAGTGACCTTCGCATTACAAGTGCGACGCGCTACCACTACGCCAACGAGGCTATGATGTCATAGTCTTGACGAATATTGATAGACGTTGGATTAACCCGCAGTCAATGCGTTCCTGGAATTTGAGATCAGCTGTGATCAAGAAGAGGCAAGTGAAAGGAATGCCATACCAAAATATCCAGCCCGCCCAACCTCGTCTCCGCATACTCAGACCCAAACTCCCACAAAATATCCCAGGTGCAGGCAGATGAGAAATGGAAGGACAGAACACCACATCTCGCATGCGTTACATCGGTCTTGACTATCGGCTGAGGATGATAACTTGTGCTTCAAACAAAGAACCATCGATTGACACTGGGCCTATATGGAAGTCCAGCAGCTGAAGTGCTGTCAACGGCTCAATCGCCAAGGCAAAGGCAGATGGAGCATATGCAATGACCAGCAACTAGGTGACGGTTGCATGACAGATGCCGTCGTGCGCTGTCCTGGATGCTGTGATGCGTCTGAGACGTTGCGGGAGCCCGTCCAACAGTCCACCAACGAACAATGTGCTAGACAGATGAGCGTGATTCCAAGGAAGAGACTTGCACTACTTCTTCACTTGGGGCAGGACCATATGACCCCCACTCCGAGAACTCGGCAGTAGAAACCTCAACTGGATTAGGGCTTACACGCACCTGACCCCAGCCCGAGATCCCGTTTTTTGCAAGGAGGTTGCAAAGCCATGTCCATGCTGCGTATGTTGGTATTTCGTCGGTGTCAGCGGACAGGAAGTTGATGGCAAACAAACCAAGCGCGCCCACGAGGCCGAGTCGATCACTATATGCCCACGTGGGTCGGAGGCTTGGTGTGGACCAGATGCTTCGGGGTGGGCGCTCCAAGGCAATCAACATCCTCCAGGCGGTATTGCAAATCCCCATTCGATGGACTCGCGTACGCTCGTGACAACACAGCTCGTTTCCTCCGTAAGTCCGCCTTTACGCTCATGGAAGTCGCTAACCTAACAATAGTTATCCTCAGCTGCCTACGTAGCTGATTTACCGCCGCTCTAACCGAACTCGAGGACAAAATCTCGCTTATCTTGGACAGCAGATGGAGCGTAATCATATGGAAATGATTCCGCTGTATTCTCTATTCTCTACAGTGTCTCAAACTCGTGGGGCTGCTCACCTTGTGACCGCCTTGCGATAATCCCATCTGATGAGGATCCTCTCCGTAAGAGAAGTTTCTATCCACATGATTGCAATTGGGGAAATAGGAATCCACCGAATACACCAACCTCACATGGATAGACATTGTCACCAGGTACCTCGCCTTCGATGCGTTGCCTCGATTCCACCTGTGAAGATCACCACCTACGATTAATCGCGTGGCGATTTTTATTCGCAATACCTTCAGCTCTCCACTCGAGCACGTTGAGCACTGATCGCCGGGAGCGCACATCGCCATTGTATTCAAATTCGGTGAAAATACCTAAACATTCTTATGTCCCCAGAATCCAACAACTTCGACTCAGTTTTCAAAGTTTAGCCGTCCGCCCCGAGCAAACCTATAAAATGCCGCACTGAACAAGCAACCTTTGTTCCTCAACCAACAGTCCATTCTCCCAACGGACATGAAGTGCACCATCCTTTCCGTCCTCGTTGCCGCTCTCGTCCCCCAAGTAGCCCAGGCGGCTACTTATCGTCTCTCGGACAACTGGATCGGAGACGCTTTCCTCAACGTCTTCACCTTCCAAAACATCCGTGATCCTACAAATGGTCGAGTGTACGTTCACACAATACCCATACCGCTTCACCACTTACAAGGTTCACGAATGCAGAAACTACGTCGACCGAGCAACCGCGATAGCTCGAAACCTCACCTACGCCTCCGGTGATACCTTCATTCTGCGAGCGGACAGCACATCTGTCCTATCGCCAAGCGGACCTGGTCGCAACTCTGTCCGCATAAGGTCAAACAAGACCTTTAGAACTCACGTTGCCGTGTATGTTGCCAAATTGATTTCCAATTTCGACGTTATCATTTATCATTTCCTTAGCTTCAACATTAGGCATATGCCCCAAGGTTGCGGGTAAGCACTTGCCGACTGGAGACTATCTGGACCCGACGCTTATCACTTCGTCTTGTAGCACGTGGCCTGCTGTTTGGGAAACCAAGGAGTCAAACTGGCCCTACGGAGTACGCCTTCTTCTATTTTTGACTACTCGCAGGCACCTTATCGACTGGTATAGGGTGAGATCGACGTATTGGAAGGCGTAAACGACCAAGGCACCAACGCCATCACACTACACACTGGTCCCGGCTGCACGATGCCTGGATCACGCCAAATGACTGGGTAAGCCCACTTCCGTTGCGGTTCGCCCTTCCTCCTAATTAACCAGAAAACCCCACCCCATCCCATCAGTACACCCTCCTTCCTCGACTGCAACGCCTTTGTCAACGGCAACGCCGGCTGCGGTGTCAAACTCACCTCAGCCCTCAGCTACGGCCCCACCTTTAACAACAACGGCGGCGGCTGGTACGTCATCGAGCGGACCGACAACTTCATCCGGGGTTGGTTCTGGGCCCGAAACGACGGAAGCGTTCCCGCCGCTGTGAGGAACGGCGAGGCTACCATTACCACGGACGGCTTCCGTGTCCCCGATGCGTATTTCCCTAACACGAGCTGCAATCTCGCTTCGCAGTTCCAGGAGAACAATATCATTATTAACCTTACTTTCTGTGAGTGTATCGCGAGGGGTTTGTGTGATGTGTTTAGCTCATGGTCTTTCGTGCAGGTGGTGACTGGGCTGGTAATGTGTACGGTCAATCTGGCTGCCCAGGTACCTGTGTTGGTGCGTATTGGTCCCCCTTCCGGACGATCCCACTTAAGTTAAGATTGCTCTACAGACTACGTTAACAACAACCCCGGTGCATTCCGAAATGCCTACTTCGACATCGCTTCCGTCCGCGTGTACGAGTAAACGGTTATAAGGTCATATGTATAATTATGGTTGTATTTATTCAGTGTAAATAGTCCGTCGTAAGCTGAGGATACACGGGCCGCACAAGGCTCGATTAAAATGAGAACACCAATACACCTTAGGCGTTTGGCTTATTACAGACTGAAAGTCCCATCGATGTCGTTCGCGTTAATAGTCACCGTTCAAGGCCGCGAGGACGTCCTATGGCATACAAAGAACCACATCAATACTCGCTTTACTACACCAAAATCTCACTTTCCCAAGCATCATCATCCCATGGCTTCACACCCTGCGCCAGCAACTCCTCAACCTCGGCGTTCGTGAAGCCCATGTTTCGGGACCTTTCTTGCATCTCCTCATCCATCTCCTCATCCATGTCGTAAACATTCTCCCACGCGTCCTCGCCGTCCGGAATGTAATTGTTGATTAGCACGCTCAATTTTACGCCTTCGACGCGTTTTGGGTCGTTCCACCAACCATCGACCGGGAGGTAGGTCTTTCTGTGGGAATAGTTGCACTTGGATCCGAATTTGCATTCATCGACAAGGTAATAGATGCAAACGTTTTGTCCTCTAGTGAAGACGAAAACTTGTCAGAATCCGTAGGATACGACGTGGAAGGACTTACAGTTCGTCACGAATGCTTCTTTCGTCCGGAGCATGCGAGAAACGACAGTTGGAGCCACGATTACAACCGTTATGATTGTAGAAGCGACATGCGACCCCATTTCCGACTTGGTGGCAGTCACTCGTGTCAGATTCGGACTGGATATCGAATGTTACTAGCCTTCCGTAGAGAGATTGACCGTCATCGTCTTCGGGAACTTTGACATCCTTAAGGTCTTCCAGTGCCTCCTTGGCTAATTCATGATTTGGGTCTAACTCCAGAATACGAAGCAAGTCTGGCTCGCAGACCTTAATCAACTATTGGAATGAATGGATGGATGTTTGGCGCACCTCGTTTTGCGACATCTTCCTCAAACGCATCTGGATCATCCATTCGAGCTTTTGCTCGAAAGTAGAGTGCATCGGTATTATCCGGATTTTCGAACAGAACTCGATCTGCCAATGCAATGGTTTCCTCGTAACTGGGGACATAGTATTAAGGAGGGAACACAGCAAAAGGATCAAAGAAGACTCACTGATTCATTTTCTGGTGTATCTCTGCCAAGAGGCTCAGGATTCGTAGATCATTCTGACGTTCGCTTTCTGCTATGCGGCAGTGTCTTAACGCGTCTTCTAGGTTCTCGTCGTTGAGGTTCTCCTGGGCCTAACGTACCAATACGCCGGCCACCAGCACATCAAGTAACGTATGCATCCACGACGAGACAGACTGACCTTTAGTCTCATCTCCTCCGCATACTGGTAGCGCTCTTTCCTTTGCGCTTCCCGCTGTTCCAGACGCTTTTTCCTCAATTTCTCCAGCGCGTCGTTCACAATACTTCCTACAGTCGAGGATTGGGCATTTGTAGCATTCTTGGGTTTCTGGCTGGCTTTTGAGGACTTTGTGCTCTTCTTTTTGGCGTTGCGTGGACCAGGCATGATGGAAAAGGAGGATGGTGTTGGCCTCGCACGCGTCGCTTAACCTCAATGAACTTTGCCACGGTGGACGCGTGACATCATTGCAGTAAATTGAGCGACGCGCTCTTCGACCAAATTCATGTCTACTTGGAGTCGAGATTCAGACAAGATCTTGGAGATACTACTAAACCTTCCAGGTAGAGCGGGGACAGGGTGCTTCCTATATATCTACCAGGGAAAGGTATATGTGCTGGGAAACCATCGCAACTAATTGAAGAATTGTGAGGCTGGCTCGTCGAATGTGTTGTGTCCAAACGGCTGTGAATGCAAATGCCGTACTTACATGTGGCCGAAGTTGGGCACAGTGCCTTTTCCTGTTTTCGGCCTACCTTGAGTTGAGCGCCAATCGGCCACTTACTTGAATTGGAAAGCGATGCGCCCACAAACCTACACATGTCCAGGAGAACAAGGTGGAGATAAGGCCAAAGCGGTTTGGAGTTTAACTGAAGGACGTTTCAATGCTAAGAACGACGAAGGCACGACCATTGAAAGGGTGCAGTGACCTATGATGCCTGACTACTCCGAGCCCATGTTGTCGAGCCCATGCTGTACTCGTCCCATTCACGGTGTGGATTAGCAGTAGGATACTACAGTTTCTATACTTGGTAGCGTAGATCTTTTGGTCAGGGAGGGCAAGCATGACTAGGTCGGTCGCAATCGGGGGTGCATCGTGTGCAACATGCACACCACACAAACATGCTGTGTGCTGTGTGGCATTTCATGTCTCCCTTCCTCGCCCATTGTCCCAGTAGCTCGACTATGCCCATACTACCACCACCTCGCCATCTCATCTTGGTCTTCATTCACGGATTCTCGGGAACAGAGGCGAGCTTCGGAGAGTTTCCGGATGTATTGCGGAAGGCAGTTAAAGACAGGATTTCGATACCCTCCCATATTCTTGTTACTTGCCGAACATATCATTACCAGGTAGGCGTTAATTTGTGCTAAGCATGCTCGTACTAAGTTTCAACCCTACACTTATAGACGCAAGGGAACTTCGTGAGTCGCGTCAAGCCGGTCCGATAACAGAGTCACAACAACTTGCTGTAGGGGAACGCTGTTACCAACTTTGCGGAGTGGCTCAAAGACCAGACAAGAGAAATCGAAGCGGTCGGGGGTGGTGAACCTGGATGTGCTCGAGTCGTGATCTGTGGGCATAGGCAAGGTTTACCCTCAATCGTTCCTGCGCTTCAGCCTAATGTCTACTGCTAGCATGGGAGGGCTCGTCATGGTGGATGCATTGGACCACATCAAGTACTCTCAATGACCGCGAATTGTAGCGTGCATCGCGTTTGACACTCCAGTACGTACCCAGCTTGAGCTTCTCTGGGCATCGGCTCATAGTCACGCCTTCGTCTCCAGTATCTCGGTTTAAGCGGTGCCCTTTACAACGAGACAGAGGCGGTGGTGTCCAAGGTCATGCCCCTTGTTATACGACTCCTCTCCGGCCCGAAACTGCCATTCGCAGTCCCGACAAGTTTGGCTTTCATCTCGGGCTCTACGTTGCTTGCGACCCAGCCAGAGGTCGCCGCGATGGGTTTGTGCGCAGTTGGGGTACTATCGGCTTACATTCTGCTCTCCTATGGCCCGAGTGCTTCTGCGTCTGTTGGAGTTTTATGGAAGAATCTCGAGTTCATCCTCGTGCTCATGCAATCGGATTTGAACGCTCGTTTGAAAAAGGTGGTGGACAGGCATGAGGCAGGCCTTGTTCGGTTTAACGCGTAAGTACCCTTTTTCTGAAAGGCCCAATCCTTTATATTCTCTCGCTATCTAGGTTTTATGTCAAGTGCCCGCGTGCAAAAGATGAATACTTCGTACAGCTCCCTGAGCCTGACCATATCGCATTTGCTTACTTTGTGGCAGTACACAACTCTAAACAACGAAACGCCATCAAAGGACACATGACAATGTTCAACGAGAATACGAACGATAGTTTTTGTCCGTTGGTGCAGGATACAGCTACATTAATTGAAGGTTGCTTTGAATGATCAAGTTGAATACTACTAGGTGTACACTATAGTATGTATATAGTCAGCAATAACATAAGTGGTTTCACGAAGAATCAGTGCGCGCAAGACTCGAATCCAATTATTAAAACAAATCACAATAATATACACACTCAAGAACGTAAACGATATCATTAAAGTTTTCATCACATGTCGTTATCGTCTCCTGAACAGCACAACCACGACCTGCTTACCTCGCTTCAATGATCATCCACTTCCACCGCCCCCCGACAACGCGCCCGACCTCTTCGAGTTCTCGTAGCACTCCAAAGTCACGCTGGCCATGAATCCTGGTATACACTGTTCAGTGTCGATCCAGTATTGCATCAGGCTTGGTATATCTTGAGGACCGCCTTCGCCTTGGGCTATTAGTTGCATTTGCATTCCGTCGGCTACGGAGGGAGACGAGACGTCAGTACTGTAGATATTCAGAAGCGAAGGGGACCCTTACAGGAATTAGACCCGGAGGATTTTGGAGGCTGGAAAACGAACGAGGCGGATAGATCGTATATCGAGGTTACTCGTACCTGACCGTTTGGATAGAATGAGAGCTTGAGACCTAGGATTGATGCTATGGCGTCCCGGAACTCGGCACTCTTCGAAGTAAAGACCTGTGGTAGAAGGTGAACATAAGGCATACATGTACGTGAATGAAAGAAATACAAACCTGCTGCAACCGCAATAGCCTCTTCTCTTTCTGCTTCAATAGGTCTTCCAGCTCCGTTTTTTCCTTGTTGACCAACTCCCAGCTCTCTCTTGGCACCAACTCTGTCGGATGACCGAGTTGTTTCGTGGTGTCCTCCGTTCTCTCCCCTTTCACTTGTGCGCCCTCACCTGGTCCCCGCACGGCCAACTCTTCCTCAACTTCCTTTAACCGTCTTATAAGAGCCTCATTCTCGCCCTTTAGCCTGTCTAGGTTCTCTTGTCTGAGTTCAAACCATTGTTCCTCTGGATTGCCTTTCATGCTCAGCACGCGTACTCCGGGTGGGACGTGGCGTCCTCCTGCAATTTCCCCAGAGAGCTCGAAAAGTTCTTGTTCGAGCGTGTCGATGCGGGCGAGGTGCGTTTGGACTTCGGCTAGTGTCGACTCAAGGGCTAATGGAGTAAGTTAGCTATACGCGGATGGAAAAGGTAGGGATATGCCTAGAACGGCGCATATACGCATACTTTTTTGAGTTTCTTCCTTCTCCTTCTTCTCCTCTTCAATCCTCGCTATCAGATCTTCTCTCGTAATAGCTGCTCCACTCCCGCTCGTTTCGTCGTTGGAGTCGTGACCCCATCCTAGTTCGTCAAGTTCGTTGGCCAGGTTTTCGTTTGCGATTTTGTATTCTTGGAGTAGTTTCTCCAGTTGTTCGATGTATTGTTGTCGGGTGTTGTCGAATGTTGCAGTGGGTTGTTGAGTATCGGAGGGGTTTAGAGATGCCTCTTCAGCGTTGTACGATGCCTGGTCCAATCACGAGCAGGTTAACATGATGCCTGAATTGCCACACTGGCACACTTACTACTAGAGCTTGCAAGAACCCAACCTCTCTCTCGGCAATAATCGCCCTCTGTTCTCTTCTCTCCACCTTGGCCTCGAGAGCCCTGATTTCAGCTTCGAGATTGGCGATTTGTTGTTTCGCCTCTTCTTCGCGTTGTTGAGAATTCGATAGCTCGAGTTGGCGTTGATGGAGGAGGGCGGATGTGGCACCTTGTTCTTCGAGGAGGCGGGCATGGGAGAGTCGGAGGGAGGACAGGGTTTGAGTTAGGCTGACGGGGATTTTGGAGGGGGAGGAGTCTGATGTGGCGGTGGTTTGCGCTGCTGACTTGCTCGCCCTAGAAAGAGGTCAGGATAGCATACGCGATGGCGTGCGCGACCCACCATTCTTCGCGCTCTCTTCGCCCAGCTTCGACTTCTGCTTCCAGTCTGACGCACTTCTCCCTCAGCTCGTCCAGTGTTCTCACTTTTCTTTCCAACCCTCTCTTCTCCTCCTTCAGCACTTCCACACTTGTCTGTTTCTCCCTCAACGTTCCGACCTCCTTCATCAGCTTGACGTTCTTCATCTCGACCTCTCGCAAATAGTCGGCCTGCCGATGCAGCTCCTCCCGCACCACACTCAGGCTCTCCCTCTCCTCGTTCCACCTCTCCATCCCAATCTGACTCTCGACCACCTCATCATACCGTTCTTGCAGCTCTCCCAACGCTCGACTGCGCGAGTCAGCGATCTGTCTCAGCTGGGAGAGCTCGGTGTTGAGTATGTCAATTTGACGAGTCAGGGTGGTGATCTGGGACTTTTGGGAGGAGAGGGACTGCCCGGTGGATCGTTGGAGGGTTTGGTAGGATTCTGTGAGTTCGGAGTGTTCGTCTTCGAGGGATGCCAGAGCGGCTTTTAGTTTTCTGAGTTCGGCGTCTGTTCGTCTCTGTCGCCCGGCCATTAGCAGCGCGCAGAGTACCGCCGAATGGGATGCTACACACCTTTTCTTCCTCGTATTCCTCGCGCTCCCGTTCCTTCTCCTGGCGCTCCTCCTGCTCCCGATCGGCGAACCATCGCCTGTCCCTCTCCAGTCTCTCAACCTGCATCTCCTTCTCTCTCAGCTTTGTTTCCAACTCCAACTTTGCCGTCTGAGCCGCCACAAGCTGTCTTTCCAGACTGGCATGGGCGAGTGTACTGCTCAGTGCCTGCTTTCGTTGCTGGCGCTTGGCAGTGGATAGCTGAGGGTCTGAAGTAAAGATCATGAGGAGGACATGGCGAACAGGAATCCGTTGAACGCACCTCGTTCGAGCTCCGCCGCCAGCGAGTCCCGTTTGGTGGCCGTCGAGCCCATCGCCCTCGTAAACGTGAACCTGTTCACCGGAGTCCTGAACTGGCTGTCGTCGTCCATTCCGTTCGCTCCCTCGCAACTTTTCCTTTGCCGGTGTCGAGGAGCGTGCAGGTGGGCCAGAGGGTGCTGTTTGTCCGTGTTTGCATCGGAGGACTATTGTTTCCCCAAGCGTTTGGTCATCGCTCTCCACTCGTCCTCGACCCTCCTCGTTCCCCTATGGCCCCATACACAGACGACGATGACGACTACTCCGACCTTACCGACCTCGACGATGAAGAAGAGGAATACAGCGCAAAGTCGAAAGGGAAGAAGAAGCAAACCAAAAGGTCGTCCCCTGGCAGCGGTTGGAAGATTAGGAACGCGTTGAAGGTCCCTCGCGCAACGACCTATACTGCTCAATCGCTCTATGGTATGTCTCACGTCACCTGTATCCCTGAACCCGTTTGAGCGGATCCGGATAGACCAGATACATAACGGCGACATTAACCTCGAGCCCGAGTACCAACGAGGCATGCATAGCTTTTGTCCCCGCCCGCCCTTGATCTCATCCTGTTCCTGTTTAGATGTCGTCTGGCCTGAATCAAAACAAGTTGGGCTCATAGACTCCGTGTTTCGCAACTTCTACATCCCGCCTGTCATTTTTGGTGTGTTTTTTGCTGTGGCGATTGCGACGCGTGCTAATACCCTTCAAAGTGGTAAATTCTTATGATGATGGCTCGGAGACGAAGACGTGTATTGATGGAAAGCAGCGGTTGACTTCGATACATCGGTGAGTCCGGCCTTCGCTTGCCTTGCTGTCCTCGGCTCATATCTGGTTGGCTGTGATCAGTTTTATGGATGGTTTGGTGCGTCTCAGACTCTCTTTTGTGTTTTCGTATTCATCTATATTTACAGATTCCGCGTATGCAATCCTCCTCTTTTTCTCCGATGTTACGTTAACTTGGATCGTCCCGCTTAATCTAGACAAGGACCCGTATGTAGCACACTTCCCCCTTTCACACGTTTCACTTATGGCGCTCTACAGTCACACAGGCGAAAAGTTGTGGTACAAAGATGTTGGGAATAAAGGAGGACGCGCAAAACGGCTACTTCCAGATAAATATCGTCGGTTATTCGCCAATAAGCAGATTGTATGCGTTGAATATCAGGATATTACGGATAACGATGAGAGGGAAATCTTCCAAGTGCGTGTATTCTGTCCCCTCTTCCCCTCTTCCCCTTCCTTATCGGCTTCTGATAGCGCGTACAACTTGGGATGGCCCTCACACCAGCAGGTAGCGCCGTTCTTCCCTCTCATTCTTTCTCTTTCTCATCTACCCGCTCTTTTACCCTAGAAAAACTCGCCGTAATCAACACTCCTCGAGCAGAATTCATTCGCGAGATCCAATCCCACTTCCTCCACTCTTCCGATGACCCATCCTCCATATCTGCCGGTGCATTTTCATCTGCCTATCTAGATTGGGAGCGCTCCAGAGGTGCAGATTTCAGGTGTCTGGCTCAATCCGTTTTCATAATGGAAAGATATGCACCGTCTGCCAAAGGCCTTGCGGCGATGCCACAGCTAGAGAGATGGATGCGTCAAGAAGGACAATTAGATGAGGTGTTTAAGAAGAAAGCTTGGAAAGTGTTTGAGATATTTGCCGAGATAATCAGGGATAGCAGGGAGGAGGTATCGGGCATTTTCAGGGAGCATTGGAAGGTCAGCCCAGTGGAGTTCATTTCCATTTCGCTTTTGATTGCGAGACATGGCAACATTGCGATTGAGAATGTCCACGTGAACGGGAAGAAGGGGGGTGCTAGCGCAAGTGCAAGCGGAGCTGGAACTGGTATCTGGATGGAGGGGCTCAAGTTGGAGTATCCTCAGTTGTCTCGGGCTATTGCGATGATGAAGGACCAAGTGAGAGGCACGCACGCGGATGTACGGTTGAACGATCGGGTCATGAAGACATTAATGGAATTCATCAACGGCCTCACGTTGGAGCAACTGCCTGGTATTGCGCTGACGGGGATTAATGGGACGGCAAATGCGATTGCACTGGCTGCCAAGCTGAACAATAAACGGGTTCGAGGAGCAAGTAAAGATGGAGAAACCGAGGATCAGGATATGGAGCCCCCACCAGCGAAGGCAAAAGCGAGGAAAACGGGTCCTACGGTTGCTCCACTACCGACGCCAATTCCTAGTCAAAGACCCCAAGTGCCCACGCCCGCCCCAATGCACACAACGACGGAAGCTACAATAGCGCAGGTATCGGGACAAGGAGCCAACACGGGTCCAGATATGAATTCCAGTACGGGACCGCCAAGACTGCGACCTGCTTCTGAGAGAATGGCAGCGATGCGCGCTACAAAGGCCCGTATAGCAGCTGAGAGGAGTGCTCTTCTCGATACCCAGGGAAGTATAGCCGCGTCTCTTCCTGGTGGTCCGGTCGGTAGTACGAACCCGAACGGAATGCCGAGTTTGAGCTCGAATCCGATCCCTGGGTTTGGGACTTTTGCTGTTCAGGGTCAGTATCCATTACAAATGGGATTGCCCTCGATGTCAGGAGCGCCAGGTGTTCCAACGCCGATTCCAACGCCAACGCCTACACCGACGAATGCATCGGCGACACATATGCAGTATGCGCCGACTATGCCTGCGATATCGACGGCGGTGCAGATGTCAAATGCGCAGATGTTGCCTTCTCCGAGTAATAGTTCTTCGGGGGGTACTCGGACGCCAAGGCTCGGGCCTAACGGAAGTTTTGGTGGTGCGAATGGGCATGGAGGTGTACCGGGAGGTGGAGGAGGATCGATACCAATACCATTGCCGATGCCACATCAAGGGGCGTCTTCAAGTTCGACGTCGTCGTACGGGAACCAAGCAAGTCGGTATCAAGGTAGATAGTATTTGATCTTTCCATCTTTTCTTTCTTTGCTGCTTTTCTTTGCGGGGTTAGGTTAGAGTGCCAGCGAAAAGGTAGTTGGGAGTTGGATTTGGTTATTGCTTGTATCTACTGGCAGTTGGTGCGGGGAGCGTAACTGACAAAATTTCTAACCGTGCTTCATCTTTGTTCCTATGTCTATCGTTACTGACAATTTGTGTTTCCTTCCCATTTCTCTTGTTCTCTTTTTCCTTTGCTACACGTACTTGCATGCACATCTTGTTCAATGTCATACTCTATGGTGCATCGCGCTCCGGTTTATCGGTGTCAATGACTGCTGTATGTAATTTTCTCCACCCCCTCTCTACTCACCACCCGCTCTCCTATCCTTCAACAACATCCAATCCGGAAATCCTTGAAGGCATTCTGAGCGCTGAACACTTGACGTCATTACGACAGGTACCCGGCGGGGCGTCTTCTGGCGCTTTTTTCGACCCTGGATATGTTGACTTGGCGTTTTAATTTTGTCGGCTTGGGCAACTGACGGCCATCCTGTGTACGGCGCTACCGGCACGAATCAAGATCAAAGCGAGAGGGGTGTTGTCCAGGCGTCATCTCAGTCGGTATCTGGACCAGCAAGCACCCTGTCGTCATCCATCATTCCGCCCGCTACAAACACAGAACAAGAAATCGCAGTCGAACTGGAACAGGCTCGGAGCCCAGCAATAGACACTGATGCCCCCTTTCACGTCGAAGCAAAAACTGCGCCAGGACCACCCCCGGTGCCGAGGAATCTCATGGAATTGGCGATGGAGATGTATCGCAGCTTGGAGTCGACGCCTATTTTGCCACAGACTACGTGCAAATCTAGAGCTGAAGCCTGCGAACTAAAGGATAATGTCCTGGCTATCTCCGAGGGTGTCTGTATGAATCTTGAAAGCCATGTTTACCAATCTGAAAATGGAGATATGGGTGTGAAGCCGCACTTGACTCAAAGGAAGCCGACTGCAGCATTTATCCCAAGGTCGTTCAACCTCTACCCCCACACTGAACAAGCATCACCTGTGTTTTTCCCCTTGGATTCATATGGGTTACACTCTACCATTGATGCTGAAGCCTATGGATCCAATTTATTGGCATCAAAGGTTGTGACAGCACCCATGTGGGCACATATACTGCTTTCTTCCTCTAGACCCAGGGAGGAGTGAGAGGTGGAGTGAAGTGATGTCTTGAGCAATGGTAAGAAGATGAGTGAAGAGGAGATAGGTGCTGATGTGGTTGATTGGTGAGGAATTCCACCAAACCAGTTTTGTCTTTTATAGACTCTTCAGGACCTGTATTGGAGCTGATTAGAACTTGTGTTCTGATCGAGGAAGGAGTGAGGGGTGGAGCGAAGCGACGTCCCGAGCGACGACTAGAAGATGAGTGAAGAGGGGTAATTGCCGATGTGGTCGAGGGAGGAGTGAGGGGCGGAGCAAAGCAACGTCCCGAGCGACGACTAGAAGAGAAGTGAAGAGGGGTAAATGCCAATGTGGTTGACTGGTGGGGAATTCCACCAAACCAGTTTTGTCTTTTATAGACTCTTCAGGACCTGTATCGGAGCTGACCAGACACGAGTTCTGATCGCTTTTACTCGGAGGATGTATTAGCAATGTACAGAACAATAACTTACTTACTAAAACCATCAGTGGCATAACCGTGATGACCAGTGGGTGCGACAGGCACGACGTGCCAAGACGTGCCAAGATGGCCATCATGGACAAAGGTCATAAAGGTCGTGAAGGGGTCGTAGGCGTCATAAAGGTTGTGAGGGGAATAAGAGTTGTGAAGAGTCGTGAAAGAGAATAATATAATCTAACAGGCTCTACCCCACACATGGAGGGACAGGCGTCAAGCCACCCACATGGAACCAATAATGGCAGTCGGCGGATGTGCGCGAAACCAGATAAGAGGAATTATTTAATGACGAACCACTTACCACTGTGAGTACTGGCATTGTAGCCAGTTTCTATCTCGGTCGTGTTACAAGTACTTACCTCTGTGATGACTTTTAGCAGGAGAAGAGTCAACTAGGGCAGTTGCTTGTGCACAGATAATGCAGTAGAGCGAAGAAAGAGCACAAATTGATTGATCTGAGGAGCGATACTCAGAAGTACAGGCCTTATATAATCTACAAGACTGTATGTAACTATTTGTATAATGTAAACGACTGCCAACAGATTTATCAGTCATCTGAAGCATGTGTTTAACTAATTGACCAATGGCGTAAGTCCCTCTATTCTACAATGTTCCATGATATTCCATGAGGTTATACATATGACTCAGTCATGATGTAATATGACTCCAAGGTTCTGGCATGTTCCATAACCTTCTGGAAGATTCTAGAGAAGTCTTGGTGTGTGAGGATATTACTAGCAATGATTATATAATAGGAATAGACACCTAGAATAAGCACTGAGGCATAAGCGCCCACAATAGCCGCTCAAGGGTGTTAGCGCTTGAGGGTTACTAGAAGAATATGAGGTAATTGAAGGGAAGAAATAGTGTGAACACTGTCACATGTAGAAAACTGTGACAGGTCGTCGGAGTGAAGTATTCTGGGGAACTTGCCTACGCGGCTCGACGAGGGCAGGAGAGACCAGATCTAGACTGGGGAGCTACTTGCCAGGTAGCTCCAGTATATATATCTATCTACTACATGCGCACAGACCATTGTGCTAATACTCGCATCATGATGGTGTGATATGGCATCATCAGCGGGCGCTTCTATCTATATCCTAGGGTTCTATCATATGACCTCCCTCAGCAGTTCGCCTGCCGGTTTATACCTTTTTGGAGGTGGTCGCCCTATGGGGATATATCTAGATGTACTAACTGTGATCTCCTACGTATGTAATCAATATCTAATCTATACTAATAGATCTGGGAAGATAAGGAATGTGATTATAAATAAAGGTAATTTAAGCGCTACTTGAGTGCTAGTATCTAGGCGCTACTAGATGAGCACTTGAGGAATATGAAATATAAATAATGTAAAGGCACTCTTAGGGCACTAGAGGACGTCAATTTCTGACA
>KB722773.1:162989-202484 GCA_000349905.1 Volvariella volvacea V23
TTCAACTAGGTGACCAATGGCATAAGTCCCTCTATTCTACAATGTTCCATAACATTCCATGAGGCTATACATATGACTCAGTCATGATGTAATATGACTCCGAGGTTTTGGCATGTTCCATAACCTTCTGGAAGATTTTAGAGAAGTCTTGGCATGTGAGGATATTACTAATCAATGATTATATAATAGGAATAGATGCCTAGAATAAGCGCTGAGGCATAAGCGCCCACAATAGCCGCTCAAGGGTGTTAGCGCTTGAGGGTTACTAGAAGAATATGAGGTAATTGAAGGGAAGAAATAGTGTGAACACTGTCACATGTAGAAAACCGTGACATATAATAAGAATAGACGCCTAGAATAAGCGCCCACAATAGCTGCTCAAGGGTGTTAGTGCTTGAGGGTTACTAGAAGAATATGAGGTAATTGAAGGAGAGAAATGGTGTGACCATTGTCACATTGTGAAAAAACCGTGACAGGCTCAAAAGGCAATGCATCGTGTGATCATGATGTTATCTAATCTAATCTGGATTAAGTAAGCAGTCATGTGGACCTTGGATGCCTAAGGAAAAGGGAATTGAAAATAAAATGAAAATAAATATGAAAATAAATATTAAGAATAAATAGGGAATAAAGATATGATTCTTGACACAACCTGCTTGTTGCATTTGATGTCCTTGGCGGAATGGGATTTCTGTACTGTGCTGCTGGCACTAGGGGTCTACTTGTCCATGAGGAAGCTTGGATTGAGAGCAGGTCCAATGCAATGTGGAGGATTGTTTGCAGGATGTGGTATGTCACTTCATAATATCAGGTAACATGCTGCCCTCTACAGACAACGTAATTCTCTCTAGTGAATTTATTTGGGCCTCCAACTACTCAGACCGATACCAAAACACAATAGATGCAGAACCCATTGTATCATCTCCCTCAAACCACTCCCTGCCCTCAACCGACTGAACTCTAAGGTGTGTGTAGGCTTGATCACGAGATATGACTGAGAGGGGCCTGGGTGCGGTGGTCACCACTGCATGTCTTGTCTCAACCTAGGACATGGTGCCACCGCATTCTAGGGCTCTTTGTTCATTCCTTAACCAACAATTCTGTACCACAATGTATGACATCAGTTGGTAACTGCTGCTAGTAGTTTGGGCACATAATAGCATGCTGTCCCCGCCGGCGCTGCGTGTTCCAGTGCGTAGTATACAGCGATGTTCTATCGAATGAGCATATGCATTTGAAACCCTTTAGACGCCACCCGCGGCTCAATTCCTCACAACTGGGTGAGGGCCACCCATCTCTGTTATCGTTCAAGACTTGCCTCTAGCAGCGCATTTGTGTTTTCCCTCTCCCTCACTCTGGCTCGTCCTGTCTGTCCCTCCCGAATCCTGCATTTTTGGCGGCACTCGTTGCTTCATCAAGTTGTATTCGCAGTCATTCGGAGACTCAACCTCCAGCTAGTTTTGACATTGCCTTGGGATAATGTTCATATCTACCTATGTCTCCATTGATCCGGATATGCAGCAGAACAGGTCATACATACACTCGAGCTCATGATGATTTTCTCTTCTACATGCGTGGCCTCCAAACTTTGGGAAATAGGTTATCTTGAGTGGGGCAGACATTATTGTCATTTTGCATCAGGTCCCCAGATCCAACGATGCTAGGAAACCCGAATTAAGGTGAAGTTGGGGGTTGAGTTTGGCTTTGACTCTGTCAAAATTATCGTGTGGCGATGTGGAAGCGACAGGCACTTGAGAGTACATAGCAGCTACCGGTCCTCGAGGAAGCAGTGTTTACCCTGGTGCATGCTCACTAGTAAACGAGGTCTTACACTCTTGCTTATATCTGGTCTCATATGGGCAAGTACCATTCCCAATTTACCACCGAAGAGCATCAACACCCTTCCCTTCCTCGAATTGACCATAGAATTGACTGCAGGGCTCTGAAGCAATGCCAGCCCTGTCACTGATGGGTGTTCATCCCAATCAAGAAATTTGACACCCGCTTGTAGAACACGGAGGATCAATTGAAGAAACTGCAAGTATAGAACGATGCAAATGAGCTTCTCTGCATGCTGACCAGAGGGCTGGCTAAACGCTTGATTGCTGCACAACTGCTGAGGCTTAATACGGCCACAATCACTTGCTCCCTCTCTTTATCCCCACCTTTCTGCACCCTGTCAACGCCTCTCCGTCTATTTGTGCCCTCTGCCCTCTATCCATTCCAATCACAATCTCTGTGCTTAGGCTCCCAGTCACCAGTATACTGCAAATCCAAATTTTCGTGCACAGAGGGACTGATATTGATTTCAAAAGGTTTAATATTTGGGGGATACGATATCGACCCATCGCACACCCAAGCCCCGAGTGCTACCTATGTCGACAGTGCGCATATATCCCAATCATCTCCCTCATCTCTGCGTGCAGCTGCTGCTGCCATCGGCGAGTGAAGTGAGCCCACCATCAAGTCAACTCGATCGCTCAAAGCCCCTCCATCCCAGCTGGTCTCGAGCGCATGCAATGGCTTTCGGCCTCGAGAACCTTTTTTTTTTAGTCCATAATCACAATATGCATCAGTGTGCTATGCGGACAAGCACACCCTCTCGCCCACGCTGGCAGCGGCACGGTCTTGCGTCGCCGAAGGCGGGCGAAGCTGCTGTAAAACCCGCCGCACAAATCACGTACCACCGCATCCTTCGTAAACTTGGGGATTCCGATTTCAGAATGCGCAGTTGAGGATGCATTATGTGTGATTCGAGCATCGGCGGTGGGCTAGGTACTTGGATTCCACCTAACGTTCTTTTTCCTTGCTATTCTGGGACGGCCGGGCTCCGTAGGCAAGTGGCATATATGTTCTAGCACGATTGTTCGGAAAAAAGTGAGATGACGCGACCGACAGCAGCAGCGGTAACTAGTAATTCCGTCCACGTTCCGATTGAAACTCTAAGCTAGTCTTGTTGTGCGTATTAACATTTGCGTGCTGTCTGCTCTGTACAAGCAGGTGATTGCCTAGTAGTTGTTGCTTATCGACACTGGTAACAACTATACGCACAGCAATCCGCTACGCCAACTATATCGTGTGACATATAGCGCCTGCTTGGAAGCATTTCTGAGTCATCTCAAAAGTCAAGGAATGTTCATTTCCCTATTTTATACACCACCTTCATATGCCCACCTCCAAAAACGACCCTAGGTTCATTAATAAGTCCACAAACAGGGTCGCCACCCAATACCATGCTATCTGCGCACACCCCGACCACCCACTCCAAGCGGAGATCCGGCACCAATTCCTAGGACAAAATGAGTCGTACTTGAAAGGCTCGAGGAGGACGACCCCCGTAAGCCCGAGGGATTATCAAGCTTCGGATTCAGGGTTCGACACAGTCAGCCAGCGAGGGAGGTGCAAGCCCGGGAAGCACGGCGCCAGCCTGGGGGTGCCCTCTCAGGTGAACACTCACTCCCGACACCCTGCAATCGCTCGGAAAGCCACGGTTATAGGCTATAAACCGCGAAATCAAGGCTCCCATGATCGTATAGCACGGTTGCAACCGTTTGTGCTTGCAAGCAGGAAAGAAACGGAGAAGCCAAAAATAATCAAAAGAGGTCACGCACGAGTGAGGTGTGCATTTATAAATTACCAACACCGACAAGATCAGCAGGTTAATGACGGGTATTTATATCTCTCGAGTTTGGGCTTGAGGAATTTCAAATCGGAGCTCGAAGCGAAGCCAGGGTGGTTGTGCAAGCTGGCCTTTCTTTGCACGCGAGTTCGTGCTCCCTTCTATGACTCTACGAGGCCTCGAACATACGGAGTCAATGAGGATATCACAGTGGTGCTGGGTCTCGACAAGCTCCAGCTCAGAATAGCGACGACCTGAAGAAACGTGGGTTGGGACATGCGGTGTCGAATGACGCGTGTTATGCGAGAGAATTCGAAGCTCCCAACGCCGGCGTGATGCATGGACCCAGCTCGGTTTTATGTTTCGCTTTTTGTTCCTTTTTGGACACATCATGTCATCAAGAAGAATCAGTGTGCACGAAAAGGAGTTGTGGAAGGCGGCGGCGGATGTGCGGGTCGAGTTCGGGTATGCGTGCTACAGCATGCGAGTATGCGCTGTCTATCAAAATGCTGGTAAATCATAGATGTTGTCATCAGCGTCATCAGAATGAAAACATGGACTAACATGATGTCTGTGGGGCTGGCTCATGATGTACATAAACGAAACAAAGATATAGGTTGGGAAAAAGAATTAGGACCGTGGTAGATAGGACAAGCGGAGTGGAGTACGTCGGAACGAAAAGAGGGGAGGGAGCGAGGGGACGCTGGCGTGTCGGACAGTTCGGAAAGGGTCCTTTTGATGATGAGATTGCGCGATGCACCGTGCATAACGTTATTCGCCCGTGCGCGTGCGTGATGTCAGGCCGTTCAGGAATTCTTCTGCGACTGACAGGGCAGGGTGCACGTCCGACAGCGTAGGAGGGTAGGAAATGAAGTGGTTGGGATGCCGGTGGTGATGGCGCGCACTTATGTTCAAACAATCGACGTGGATGAGAATTGAATGGAAGATGGAAGCGACCATCATATCTCTCTCGACAGCAGTTGTTATCTATCATCACGGCGGTAGTAGTACCCCTGTTGGATACTGTACATACATACAGCCCGGGCGGTGGTGGAGATGGGACGCGGTGGCAATGGAGGGTGGGTAAGACTTGAGGGTGCTAAAAATGGGAAGGAGGAAATTAGGTTACAGCCAAGGTCTCATTCGGGATTCTCTTGGGGGTCCCTTCGAGTCCCCTTCCCCTCGTGCTCCGAGCATGTTTGAATTCTGACAAGACATATAAACCCTCGAGGGCCTGCACAAGTCCTTTGTCATCCCTCCTCTCGCGGGTTCTTTTACCCCTCTCCCGTGCCACATATATATTCCCAACCCGAGTGCATTTCCGCTTCACACGACCACCACTCACCCATACCGCATCCATGACGTGCACGACGACGACAACAGCCATGCCGACGAAGAAGGCGAACGGCTCGATATCGTTCGCGCTGCCCACCGTTGCAGTGGGGCATTTCGCTTTTGCCAGAGTACACGGGGAGGTCTGTCTCATCCAACGTGAGTGCCGTCTGCCGCGTCTTGGTCCCTCGAGGGGGGAAAAAGACAATAAATGATGTGATGCTTACATGATGCCCCATCATTCTCCTACATTACACTCCTCTCGATCGCGACCCACCCGAATCGCCATCACCATTTCCCAAACCAACCCTTCCACACCGCCCCGTCATCATGCACACTCCACAGTCGAAACGCCCCTGACGCCCCTCTCCAAAACGACAACCGTCAAACTCTTCCGGCACGAATTCATCACCATCTTCCGCTACTCGGAAACGCTCGCCCTCCACCCGTCCGAGATGCACATCATCGAGCCCATCGACGACAGCCTGACGCGCTACGAGCCCGACTCGGAGACCCTCTTCCTCGCCCGCGACCTCATGGACAGACTCAGAAAGCTCTCGGACCGACGGCTCTCGGCTATGCGAATGACGACCGCCCACTCGCGCCTGCGTTCGCACGCGCACATGCAGACCTATTCGGCGTATTCACATGCGCACGCTCACCCCACCACCGGTCGGTATCTCATGAGTCATGCGCAGCATCATAGAAGCACTGCCGCGTAGATCGATCTAGGTTTAGGGACGCAAAGACCGCCGTTTTGCCTTGCGTTCTTCCTCTGCCTACGTTTGGATCGTTTGCGTTTCGGCTTAGAGCCGGGGTTGTTGGGAGGAGACCCGATTTGGGTCACGGCAGGCGTGCTGCTGCGGGAAATGAAGGTGGCTTAGGGTTTGGAGTTTGTGGGAAGCACCACCACCCCCTTTTAGGCCCAAGGCCCATTCTTTTTGCAAAGAGGCCGAAATACCGATGGGAGAAGGAAGGAACCCGGCGGGTGGGGTTCTTTGTCGACTTGTTGTTCCGTGCTCGTAATGGGATTTGGCTGGTGCCGTGCTGGCTTCTGGTATTGGCAGGGTTTAGCTCGATGGAGTTTGGATGGGTTCGCTCGGCGCTGGTCACGATGGGTGGGACAACGGTTAAGGAAGGAGGTGTGTTGCGTTTTTTCTTTGCGAAGAGGGGGTTTGGTGCCGGTGGTTGTTCGGGCGCCAGAGGCAGGCTTGGGAAGCGAACTGGATGATGTTTAGTCCCTATGATCACGATTAGATGTTCTATCTAATCGCTGAATTGGTTGTTCTGTTTTGTTATAGCTATCGATTCATCTCATCGTACGTACATACGCATATTTATGGTTGCCTATCGACTCCCTGTTTCCTCCTCCCTCACATCCACTCCCCGCTCTTCGATTCCTACTCACCACACCCCCACTCTCCAACTCCAATTCCAGTCCCATTATCCAGTCCCCCATTACCCACCCTCACGAACGTTCTGTTATTTTATTTATTTTCTTTTGTTGTATTATTACCGTACCACTATAGACACGGGCATTGACGATCATGATCACCATCCTCGTCACTCTAACTCTATCTTATCTGAACTCTCCCCATCCCAACTCCATTGAATCGACTTGAGCGAACCAGACCCCGAGGTGAGCGGAAACATGTGAACGGCGCAAACTCGCAGCGTTCACCATTTAACGCGTTCTGGATGTGCCCATCCATCGTACCTGCCTTTTCTGGTGCACCGGTTTCGCCCGCGATGACTCTTAGCCACGGGCGAGCTCGAGCTAATTATAACCACGGCCATGATTGGGTACTTTCCCAACACGGCTATGTACTCCGTACGCCGAGGACTCTGACGATGCCCAAAGCACGCGATAGGCAAGCGCGTCGCCGTAAATGGCGCTGACGTCGACGTTGTCACCTGACACCACATCAGTAGCCTGGCGCTCCCTTGTTTGTGCGGCCTTCTCGCGCTTCTTGGAAGGTCAGAAGCATCTCTAGAAATTCTAGTTGCCGGTGCGTCTGCACATCGGGAGCGCTTCTTTTCTTGAAAGAAAAGTTCTGAGTGGAAGGCCGTGGTTATCGATATCGATGTTGTCGTATTCTAGATTTTTCTCTACGGAAACACCAGCACACGGCTGTATGCCTAATTGATGGGAGCACACGATGGATGCATTCTACAAGCACAAACTGACGGCAGCGGTGGTGGCAGGCTAACCTGGCCACGGACCGTCAAAGGGATCCTGCGCGCAAGTGGTAGTGTCCTCGATGATGGGGTAGTGCGGAATTCAATCTGCAGATTACGTTTTCAAGTGTCTTGAACGCTTGAAGAAATGTAAACTGCTTCTAGAGAACGTCAAGGTACGAGGTACAATGCCATGATGCTGGAGTGTGTATAGTGTGCGCATGTAATACACAGTGTACCAACGACCACGCACAGAAACATACGTACATCCGACACCTTTCAATAAAGCGCATGCAAGTATCAACCGCAAATGTCCTTTTGAAAGGCATCCAGCATAGTCCTCCATACGGAAAATATCCAGCGATGGATTCTACAGCCAGGGAAGGGTAAGGACCTACCTCACCGCTTCACTTGGTACATTCGTACAGCGGTACATAGGCATCCTGCACCCGGTCGATCAACGCACCCAGCAGGAACTGAAGCCAGTAACACACGCAAGGGTGGATAGATCCTAGTGTGCACGAGCACCCAGGCGTACTGTGCGTTTGGTGCCAAAGCGAGATCGAGAAAAGAGAAGAGGGGTACGAGAAACGGTGGGTGTGAAGAGAAACGATGCCTCCCAGCGACAGCCTGTGAGTGCAAACCGTGGCCACAGAAAGAGAGCGCGACGAGCGATTCTGTGTCTACGGTATGCACGAATGAGTGTCAATCATGAATACACTTGAAGACACAGCGATAGGAGCCATGCAGCACTTGCAATGGTAGCAACACGGGTGCACGGGTGCATTTCCGAGCTTGGGGTCGTCGTCTGGGTGGTTTTAAGGAGAAGGAGTGGTGTGGAGGGCGAGCGACGGTCAGCAGCGTGTCAGCTCGAATTTTCATTCAGGCTCTGCCCAATGCGTTTAAAAGTCAGAGAGAACGTCCACGAGCAGGGCCGTTCGCCTTGGAGTGTCAAAGGTCAATTCGGCCAGCGTCCTGAGCAGATCCGCCGTCTTTGTTTGCAATCGGTAAAGGCCCGCGAATGGAAGTGCAGAACCCCCTCCACGTGGGGGCCCTCGATCGCAGACTGCGTGCGGGAAGATACTAGATATGGCCAGTTCCACTTCTAGTTGTTCACTAATCGTTCTTTACTGCTCGTAAATATAGTTTGCTACTAGGACCCATAATGAGAGGTAATTCACCACTATGACCGGATGCAGATCACATCAACCCGAGAAGCAACACCCCTTGAAATATAACAGCGCAGATGCGGACTGCCTTCAGGCCGCACCTTCCCTGTTATTCTTCCCTTTTGTGCCGCTCGAGATACTTGTGCATATTTCGACTTCTTCTGAAATCGGAGAGCCGTTTGATTCGCCGGCTCCAGAAGAAGTCGTGTTGCCACAACTGGCCCGAAGGCCTGTGTTGTAGCACCAATAATGAGCACTGAGTACCGAGAGCTAAGCGCCAGCGCTAGCGTAGCGACATTGACCCGACAAGTAACCCTCGTCAGGTGGCCAGCAATACTCAAAAAGCTAACAGGGAAACTTACCGGAGCGAGATCAACTGAAGGGAAGAGAACCAGCAAGTCCAGACGGCTCCAGAGTACACGAGCATGTCATGTACATCAGCGATTGGGTGGTGGCGCATAGGTATAGGTGACCAAAAGGCGAAGCAAGATGAACCAGGGGAGATAGGGGCAACGATGATATTAAAGGACAAGATAAAGGGGCAATGTTTGTATGTCAATCTAGACGGCAAGAGCTCATAACAGGCTTGCGCCATATCATGAGTCAGGACCAGGACTCAAACCTATACTTATCGAGACAAAGCTTGAGGGGAAGGACTGGGCAGGTTAGCAGATGTGCAGTTGACAAGGGTGAAGCGAGTGACTTTAAAAGTAGCATGCTTGCCCTCCAACTCTGACTTCGCGTTCTGCTCTATCCCGGGAAAATGCAGCGAGTTGACATCGAAGTCGGACATGAACAAATTATGTTGGACAAAAAAGGAGGTATATCTTCAGATGATGAAAACGCCTTGGAGTGATCCTCCGGAACAAGCCAATAGATCCGTGGATATGGTAAACGCGTGATGCAAAACGAGGTCACTAAGGTCCGCTTTGCCCAGATGGACAAGCAATGAAGACAGATAACAGGTTTGAGATCGAAAGGGATGGCGACCGTCCAAGATGTTCTAGTTGTAGGCTGTGTGAACGCAGAAGAGTAGATAGGCTCTCGATAGAAGGTCACTCCTAGGATGGCCCTCAAAGTACACCTCATTCTGGTTCCATCATCACAAAAGGCTTCTCTGAAAAAGGCCAGTTCAGACCGAGGCAAATCTGCGTGGGCCATTTTCTCAATGGCTTGCCATTCCTGGTACTCCAAGTTAAAACCTCCGCCGCATACAAGCGGCGCAGCTTCACACGTCGAGCACGAATCTTGTCCAGCTCCCACTCCACTGTGAGGGGATGGGATATCATGAGAGCGCAATGGACGCACATCAAATACGTGAGTACGCTATGTCGGACGGCGTACAATGACGTCGTTTACACTTGCAGTGCTCTTACTCCCTAGCGCAATTGAACCTGCAAAGGGTTGTTTTCAGGTCTTCAGGGTTCCGGGCTTTGGTGGGTCATCTGATAGATACGACAACCCATCAGAATGCTAATGGCAGAGGCGCGCCTTCAGATCTAGAGGGCCAAGGGTTCAGTCCACGATAATCACGAGCAACACTGCGCTTACTGATGTTGGGAATCGTATTGGCACACGCGACCCTCGAGCCGTCGATCCTGATAAGCGCCAATTTGACGTGCAAGTCAGCTGAACACAGATGCCTGGATTTGGAGAAATACATTTTGTAGTATCGGTGCCTGGTCAATGACACGTACTGATTCAGGGATCCGAGGCCTAGAGGCATCATGAATATATGCAATGCTTGAACGTTAGCTGTTAGCATTACGGATCGGGGATGGATAGATAAGGCGATGTGGGGTTGAAGTGGCTCAGAGTTTGTTGAGCAGCGGTCTTGGCTGCGCCCAAAGAGGAAGAGCAAAGGTAATGCTAAGAGACAGCAGTCGAATGCAGGCGGTGCTAGAGTGTATAGCTTGGCATTATGTTGGTTGAGATGGCTTCGAGAGGGGTGGAGGCGGGAGCTAAGAACGTACTCCGTGCGTGGAGCTTGGCTAATGCAATAAGCATGATTGCATTGAAAATGAAACCATCAATGCTGTTGGAATATTGCATAGGAATGCCACAGGTTGTCCTTTCTTTCGTTTATAGCGTAAGATCTACAAACACAGGTCGGTGATCACTAGCCAGTAGACCATCGTCAGACATTGCAGTCTCCACTTTATACGCGTCCGCTCGCCTAAAATTCCCGAATAAGCATTACCTTGTACTTTTACGAGATCGATTACACTTACCATCCACCATTGCTTCCTCCAAAAATAAAATCAATCCTCGACCACACACTTGTATCTTGAGGGTTCCTGAACCCCGTAAATGTCACATACGTAGTCGATACCCTCTCTCTTGGGGCATATCCCCTCAGATCTAGCATTTTGAAGTCAGGAAATTCATCAGAGTTTACAGCGAATCTTTCTGCGAAGGTGGAGTTGATTGAGACGGGTTGAAGCTGTCCCGTTGTAATGTTGTAGGCTGCTGAATCTCTGCCGGTTGAAGGACTGTTAGTATCACCCATGACCCCAAGCATCATGTATTTTAGTAACCTAACGCGCAAGAACTAGCCTCAAACCCACCTATTGAAATCGCCCATAACAATCACAGGTCCACCCGTATTAACAGCCTCATATCGCGCCCTCGTCAAAAGCAAAGAAGCAGCCACTTGCCTCTGGTCATCTGACCGATCGTCTAAATGCGTATTCAACACCGTGATTTTTTTTGCTTCCGAACTTCTTGATGTTGCTTCGGCAGAAGCATTGAGCTCGAAGCGTGCCACGGTGCATACTCTGAAGGAACCTGCTCCAGGGTATCTAGATGGTTCGAATGGGGTGTCTCTGGTGGTATGGTGCGGAGTAAGACAAAGCTGGGGCCTAGGCGCCAAGAGCCGGATGGACGGACACCTACGAGAGCCAGAATGAATCGTTTGAGAGCAATGTGAGATCTGTCCTGTTTGAGGTAACATGAGCGGTTTAGCTGCGCTCACAGGGGGCTGCTGGAAGGCGTACTTTTTATAGAAGATGGGGCTGAATTCTCCTGCCGCGATGCCATCATCACGACCAACGCCGACCTTTTAAGTGGGGATGGTAAAAACGACGTAAAAGTGTTATGTCGAAAGCACAACTTACCCATTCCCATTCGTTACCAAGTAATTCGGCAAGGTCACGAACCTGTCTCACGAGCGCCTCCTGAAAACCTTCCAAGCATTGAAGTCGGCTAATGAAATGGCATAACCACGAAATCGACACACCTGCTATAGAGACATTTTCGCCTAGCAGCCGCTCCGCAACGCGTATTCTCCTAATACTCCACGGCTGCTCGCTTGTCAATTCCAAAAACTGAGGTTCAACCAGTGGATCCGGGATATTTTGAAGAGACTCCTGAACAGTGACATCGTTCGGTTGAGCATCGTAGCGTAAATTCCACGTCACGACTCTCATATCTGATGCCGTAGAGTAGGCGAAGAGGAAGATAGAAACGAAAAGAGCTGTAACCCCAAACCGGCGGAGCTGTATAAATGGGGGCATGTCAGAGCAGTTTGCCGAGTATACCTACTCGCCGATCGTGAACAACCAAGGCTTTTATAGTCCTTCCAGTAGCTCGTTCATTGGATGAGTGACACAACACTGAAAACGCACGTTTGAGTCTCAAAGTCAACAGGCGGCCATGAGAACGAAGAATGAGAAGTCGACTTGTTCCATGTGGTAAGCTGTAGGTTTCACGTGTGGATAAGTGGATGCAAAACAATCGTTCTTGGCTCCCCTATCCGTAGAGTGGTGGGTGAAAACGTTGCTGCGCGGGTTGTAGAAGAAGAAACGACTGCGCATACATCCAACTTCGGTTGCACATGGACACATACAGTAAAGAACTACAACAGAGATACACCTATGGCGATGATCACGATAGGCACAGTATAGGCAAGTAGAATTCAGGAAATCCCGACGTACTATGACTGTCTCCTCCGCTTCGTCTGGGGCTGAGCCTCCTCCAAATCTGATTCTATCCCAGAATCCTCTTCTCCTTCTTCTTCGTCCTCTCCAGGAGCAGCCTTCAACCCTTTCATCTTTCTTGTTTGTAATTTTGACAAGTCCTGCTTTCCGATGTGGATTCTTCCTCTCAAGTCTCCCATCTCGTCCACGTCCATGTTCTTCCTCTTCTTGCCCAACCCCTGTTCGATGTCTTGCTTCTTGAGCTTAGGTCTCTTCAACGCTTGTTTGAGGAGCTCTGGGTCGGCTGATTGATGCCGACGAAGAGCGAGGTCGAGTGAGGGTCCCATAGGTGTAAGTTCGACACGAGGAATACGGGTTCCGGACGCCAACAGGCGAATGGTATACGCCCGAATGTGGATTTTTGGTAGTGCCGTGGTGCTTTCAGAGACGCCTTGAAGATTGGGGGTGGAGTTTACAGTATCGGTTGCGGTATTCAGTCCTTCAGGTGTCGGTCCTAATGAGATGCTGATGACGTGTTCGATGCCCGGTAGACATATCGAGTCGATAACCTCTCCATTAAAGAAATCTATAAATATAGATTTTAGTTGTGTGAAACGGGGGTGCGTGTCGAATAGCTCGGAGGCGAAGTGTATTAGCGGCTTATGACCGGGGGTAGATTTGGGTGTCTAAAATACCGGGGAAGAATTAGGAAAGCAAGAAGAAACAATAGATACCACTACACACCTTAATTTCGTTCATATCCACATAATTCTCCACACCCATCTCGATCATGTCCAGTACTCGATTGTCAAACATCCGCACAAATGTAAGATTGTGTGGTCGCTTTTTTGATGTCTGGCCGACAACGAGCATTGAGGCGTCATTCTTGCTTGCAAAGAACTCTAACGACTCTTGCGATTTTGAGTTGGCATCGAACGGATGAAGCTCATTCTTTTTTGAGAAAGAGATGCAATGCGGCCGCTTGAGAGCCATCTTCGAGGGTAGATGAATCAGAAATCAGATGCAAGATAGCTTCAACATTACTTACGAGGTCCTTAAACACTCTATTCAGTACGTCACCTGTATGCGTGCCCTTGATAAAAATGACTTTTCGAGGGTCCTCTACCTCTTTTGGGAGACGGGCATCGAGAGCACGCTTTGTCCGGGCATTTTTTGGCTTTCTAGTAGTCCATATGGTTGTCAGCGTGGTGAAGATATGAGCTTAAATGGAGGCATACACTGTTCTGAGCATTAGGAAATGTATACAGAGGAGATGCGTAAAAACATATGCAGCCACTCTGTTGTTGATATCTCAGGGCTTTGCCAAACAAAGGCACGAGATTGGGTCGTTGCCCGATTTAGACATACCTAAAACGCCGCGGCGCCACCAACAATTTGGACACCAGTTTACAGATTCGAGATATTGTCATTTCCGCGCTCAAAAAAATAGCGTTAGTCCTTTCCCTCGGACATAGGGTGAGGACACCAATATCTTATCAAATGTAAGGCACTTTGAGGTGTAAAAGTACCGACTGGACGAACCAGCGGAGCAACCAAGTCAAAAGTAGAAAAGAAGACCTACAAAATGCCAAGGTGTAGACAGAGTAAATGGATATCAGGGATGATCTACAAGAGTGTGGGTGAACTAAGATGTCCGAGTCGACCTATTCATCAGTACATGAAATATTAACGTTTCGAGTCGCATTCGATTAATACCTGTACTATATTTAATACACTCAGAAACTAGGGTCACTAGAGTATAGTTGTTACATGCTCGTACTTTACCCACGCAATGCACCCAATAGCACCAATTGATAACGAAGTTCACCCCCATTCAAGCCTAAATTGGCCCTCTGATCATGTCGTTACCATCTCCGTCAACACAACGAATGATGCCGGCCATCCCGTGCAGACATTCTTGCAGAACTAGCTGCGATTCTCGTGGATTCAAGATGTATTTGTATACAAGCTTCACCTCTTTCAATGGCCTCGCACAATTGCTTCGGTGTGCGACAAATTTCGACAGGGCAGTTCGGTCAATCTTGTTCACCACCATCTCGACAAATTCGACGGTGTCCAACTCCGGGAGAAAAGATACCGCGACGTGTCCTACGCCCCTTTCATGAGTTCCTTCACCCACATTCGTGGAGCGTGTGCAAGAGGAGGTCGGAGGGGAGTTGAGTGACAGGTGTAGTAGACCAATAGACCCTTAGAGGGATCCTGCGGGTCGGCCAGTACTAGTTCATTTCTTCGATTTTCAATATTCACGAGGAGATGTGGCAAGCGGTACGGCGTAAGAAGAGGTGAGCTGCGCAAAACCTCGAGAACAACCGCATTGAGTAGAGCTAAAGACGTTCGGCATCCACAAATATGTCCAACTCTATTAATTTTGGAGAACGGATGCGGGAGAGCATATCAACGCAGCTTGCCCCGACGTCCTCAGAGATTTTGAGAGAAATGAGGGAGGGGAGTAGCAGAAGGTTGTTAATAGTGGAATGCGTCTGCATCCCGGCCCTGCTTACACCTCCTCGCAGGCGCGAAAGAGCTCGATCCAAGTAAAGCTGGCGAAGGCTGGTCAAATGTGAGAGCATAGAGTAGAATTCGGCTGCTGTTGGAGGCGTTTCAGTCGTTAAGGACCTTATGTCCAGCGACAAAAGACTCTGCGAGAAAAACCTTAGGCTGAGGGAACAGTTAATAATGTGGAGACTTTCAAGGCCGAAAGTCGGTTCCCATTCATGGACAAGCTCTCCGCAATCGGATATTTCAAGACGTTTCAATGGCGATCCGGAGAAATCAATTTTGATTGGCATATTCTGTATAAGCTTCCCGTGTTCCATCGTCAAAGCTACGATGCGACCCTGCGCCTCCATTACAAAAGGTCCAATGGTCTTCCAATAGTCGTATTGAAAGCGCGGGGGACCGAAGAACATGGTCAAGGGTAATTCGGCGGGGTATGACCGGCGGAAGAATTCACAAACCCAACGGCGCAGGATGAATGGAATGGTAGTGTTAGCCCAGAGGAGTGGCATTTCAAAGGCGATGGCTCTCCACCGTTGCGAGACTTGAGAGGTGATAAGGAGTAAGGAAATTACATGTACTTGAAATCATCGACAAGCACGATCTGTTGATACACCAACACGGTCTCTGAGAGAACATCTGAAGGGAGCCGTAAAACGGGCGCGTAGGAATTTCGGAGGACACGAAGTTGGATGATTTGGGTCTCTGACTCTGACCGAGCGATCTCCTCGTCGATCATGGCGTGTGCAGTAGACACATTGTCGGTTTGTACTAGCTGGTCGTAGAATGATAGAGCCATTAAGCACCGCGATGGCAGTGACAACGCATAATGCTGTGGTTGCTATAGACAGAAGAGAGTAAAACCTTAACCTCAGAGTGGGGTTAGGAGATACTTTGGCATCGGACCACTTTATCGCGCTCGTTTCGTGTCACTTTGGGAATGAGAAAATGGAATGTAGTAGGAAGAGGACGAGAAGATAGGATGTCCGTCTCCTCTTTGAGTTGAATTAGATGAGGATAGCATAACGACGTGTTGAGGATGCTTAGATAGCACACAGATTGTTGATTTTTATTCAGAAATCCTATCGGCGTCTACAAAGAAAAGGACGGAATGAACGACCGGGCAATGTTGAAAAAAAAAATCGACAAAATGCTCAAGAATAAGTGTCGACGTAAGACAGTGGAATTCTTGAGAGATACAAATAAATGATATGTCAAATGAATGAACTCGAAGAGATAAGTACTTTATTGAGCTTATTGTATTAGTACAAGTGCATGACGAAGAGCAGCAAGCCATCATAAGATATACGAACAGAGCATATCGTAGGCCAATACAAGACATAATGCAGCGGAAATGCATCTATCTACATAAACATAGTACACGGCATTGCATGGTTCCTGGGCTATCATGGTGTCATAACCTGAGAGAAGTACCAGTCACTGGCATGGTGGATAGAGGCGGGCAGGAGTGGAAGGGAGGCGTCCGCAACTTGACGGCCTCTACCACCAGTCTCCATGCTCCTTCATGGCGTTAGCCACCTTGATGAACCCTGCTACATTGGCACCTGCCAAAAGCGAGGGAAGAACTTGATCGGATGACTCCTCTCCAGACCATTTCTGACCTGCGTCGAGACAGATCTACAATAACCGACGTAAAATCAGAACAGATGGTAATAATGAGAATGGAGACGGTAATACTCACGTTGTAGCAGTCGGTCATGATAGTTTTGAGTCGCGCATCGACTTCTTGGTGGGTCCAACCGAGACGTTGGCTGTTTTGCGCCATCTCAAGACCGGATACGGCAACTCCGCCAGCGTTTGAGGCCTCTGTTCGTGCAAGTAGAGATCAGGATTCAAATTTTGGATCATACTTGTGCGTGTACGTACTTCCTGGGGCATACCAAACGGCATCAGGACCGCCCTTCTTGCGGGAGGCTTCAAAGACGTCGATCGCCTCCTTCGTGCAGCCCTGAGGTTGTGCTTAGTATGCATTATAGCAATATGAAGACAAAGTCAGCTCACCATGTTGGATCCCTCAGCGACGATCCTGACACCAGCCTTGATAAGTGCTTCAGCCTCTTCGCCGCTAACCTCGTTCTGAGTAGCACCAGGCAGCGCGATATGAACCTCGGGAACAAGTGTCCATGGGCGTTGACCAGGATAGTACTTGTATCGCTTATCAGACGTCTGGGAAACAAACTCCTCGAGTGTTCCGCCTTTGAGCTTGAGCTGGGCGATCGCCTCTACCGCTTCCCTTGTGAATCCACCTTCAGATGCAATGATTGATCCCTTGGAATCTGACAAGGTGAGGACGGTGGCGCCGAGCTCGAGTACTTTGAGTGCGGTGAATTGAGCAACGTTGCCTGAGCCGGAGATGGCGACGAGCGTGGTGGGCTTGTTGAGGCTATATTCTGGGCAAGCACGAGCGATCATCTACGCAACATTGAGAAATATGCAAAGAAATTGAGTATGGAGAAACGTACGTGTTCCACATAGTAGATTAGACCATAACCGGTTGCCTCAGGTCGGATATAACTTCCACCCCAGTTGATACCCTTTCCAGTTAGCATGCCAGTGAACTCGTTTCTCAACTTCTTGTAGGCACCGAAAAGGTAACCGATTTCGCGAGCACCAGTTCCAATGTCCCCGGCTTTATGAACATGTGTTAGATCTCACTTCTCAGGCTTAGAAGGTGAAGGACTTACCAGGAACATCAGTGTCCTGACCGATATGTCTGAAAAGCTCAGACATGAAAGCAGTGCAGAAACGCCTGATCTCGTTGTCTGACTTTCCCTTGGGGTCGAAATCAGATCCACCCTTTCCACCTCCCATGCTCAATCCAGTGAGAGCATTCTTGAATGTTTGTTCAAAACCGAGGAACTTGAGGATAGACAAGTTGACGGATGGGTGCAAGCGGAGACCACCCTTGTATGGGCCCAGGGCGGAGTTGTACTTGAGCAGAGTTTAGCGTCCGGTATATCATGATCGGGCACAAGACGTGATACTTACTTGCACGCGATACCCCCGGTTAACTTGTGGATTTCCATTATCGTCCTCCCACACGACACGGAATTGTAGGACACGCTCTGGAATTTGGACGACATCCAGAGCTTTTTGGTACTCGGGGCGAGCTTTCAATAGGTATTGCAAACTCTCAGTCAACTCTCCAAGGGCCTACCGTAGCGGGTGAAATGACGTCAGAGAGTTCATATGGACTGGGGTAATGCGCACGCACTTGTTCAAACTCGGGCTCGTGGGGAAGGACCATATTGAAAGGTAGGGAAAGTTGAGGAGATGAAGAGAAGAGAAGCTAGTAGAGATTGAACGAGGCCGGGCGACCGGTTGGGGGGGGGCGATGGCCCAGCGGGGCAGCTTATGAGTGCAAATCCTTATCTCTAAATTTCCTAACCTGTCGACACCCCATGGAGGGATAGCCTGCCATTCAACAGGCACCCACTGGTACATGTGGACGTACGTAGCTTGGAATGAAGGAAAATTGCCTGGCAATAGGAATGATTCGGAATCCCTTGGGCAGTGTCGCAGCAAAGGCGCAACTTCGGCCGAGTCTTGTCGGTAGGTGACTGTAAGCGAGTGGCGTCAAACGGAGACAAACAGCCTATATCACCCGCTTTCGCTTCCGCGTCTTGGTAAGTTGGTGCAGGCCCGGTGACCAGCGAGTTAGAAACGAGTCCAGAGCTAGTGGCATGGTGAGTTCGAGAATAGGGCTCCATGGAGTGCTAATATACAAATAATCTTCAGTTCACGAAACTCACCACAGATGTATACATCGCTGGTCACAAGAGATGCCCGCCATGAAAATTTCCATCTGAGCCCAAGGAAATCACGGAGACGCGTGCCACAAAAATAACCACCGAAGGCAAAAACAGAACATGTGGGGCCTCGAGTCATAAAATCAAATTCGAAAAGAGGTCTGGATGGAAGACGACTTGCCATGCCCGACCTTTGTCCTATCTCCAGCCAATCCCAAAGCTACGAGCATGACACAAAAGGCTCCCTACATCCCATCTTTCAGTTTCACGTCTCGTAATGCCGATTGATGAACATGCCTACATCGAATCTGTCAGTCACTGGCAATCATCCCACCCCTACGCCACCGCCACATTACAAGCACTCTACCAACGACTGTTATCTCCATGCATCCAAATGCAGGCATCCAACAGGCCTTTCCATAGACTAGAGAAACTCAGGCCTACGACACTTGCCACGCAATCCGTGGAGCAGAGCAATGTGGGATTAAGGGCATGTGATGATTTTCTGAGCCTCGCGCCTTTAATAGGCCGAAGATCTTGCAAGCGCTTTCCTCGGTGCCAACCTTGGGTGCACGCGTTCCTAGGCACCGGTCCGCCTTTCTTGCCAAGCGCTTAGTATATGAGCAACGGTCCGTTTGCAAGTCGTGATCTGCATTTAGCGTCCACACGAGGCACTTGAAGGCAGAATTCGACTTTTGAGTGCATCTCGAGGTTGGTCAAAGCCTCCTCGACCTAGGTCTCCTTCATTCATCATGTTTCCCAGTGAACACCTTTCTAACGTCAAAGTCGCAACAGCTCAAATCCGGTTTGAAGGCGCAGCATTCCTCTTGAGCTCACTACTTTGAGCTGTCCCCGATTATCTGCTCTCATAATTTCTTTATCTACCCGAGCTGTCGGAGTCGTGTGCCTGTCCGCAATCGTTCCGAGATCCAAAGGCCCGATCGAAGACCCATCACCGACGTCACCATAATTTATTGATATTAATGGCCTATGGACCGTACATATAGTAAGTAGGACACGAACAACTGGGCATTATCTAGAATCTATATACCGAGAATGTGGCGGACGTTCACGAGCAGAATCAGAGGTGTCAGTTAGCACAGCTCGTAATCCAGGTGTGGCAACAAACACCTTTGGTTCTACCCATATAAACTACATTTACTCGAGGCACCTAACACAAATCACGGATACGTGTTAAATTCTCTAATTTTCGTGAACATGGACGCCATTTTCCAACACCTTCTCAGTCCCATTCACATTGATGCCCAGTGCAGCATTCGCCGCAGCATCCCGCACGCGTCTAATCTCTTCTTCGGGAACCATGGAATCAAGAGGGTGAGGAGGTTTGAAGTTCTGCAGCTGGATGTTAAGTTGTTCTTCAAGAACTTCCTTACCGGATGCAGCAGCAATGAAGCCGAGGAAGGGTGGAGAAGGGTTTAGTGGACGAGTGCAAAATTCAGGATGCGCTTGTAGGCCGATGAAGAAAGGATGTTCTATGCCATTTGAACGCACATCAGTTAAGTTAATTAAGTGTCTAGCCGAAAAGACGTACCGCGCAGCTCAAGGATCTGCATACGTTCTCCACGTTCATCCTTCCCAACAAACTCCAACCCGCGCTGTTGATAAAGTTCAACGTGTTCCGGGTTGACCTCGTATCTGTGCCTATGTCTCTCCCAGATCTTTGGCACACCACCATACAGCTTGCGCGCAATGGACCAAGTCTCAGTCTTGGACTCAAAGACAGTAGGTCGCAACCCCAAGCGCATAGTACCACCCATATGGGTCTTGGAAATCTCAGGCATAAAAATGATAGAAGGGAAAGGCGTATCGGCGTTGAACTCGGTTGAAGTGGCGTCTTGACAAGGGATGGGTAGTTAGTTCTCTCCCGAGTGTGAAGTTATGCATACCAGATTTTCCTAAGACATTCCTTGCCCATTCAATAACCGCAAGTTGGAAACCCAGGCAGATACCCAGGAACGGAATTTTCTGTTCACGTGCATACTTGATGGCGAGTAGCATGCCTTCTGTTCCTCGAGATCCAAAGCCTCCAGGAACGAGTATACCGCTAACGCGTGAGTTGAGCTACATATGGTGGATAAAAAGGAAGATCGCAGCTCACTTCGAGCCCACGACAGCCCGCCACGCGTCGTGATATTTTGCTGGGTTGCTTTCTTGTGTTTCTGGCTCAAGGTCTGAGGATTCCACCCACTGAAGGCTTAATCAATACGGATTCTAGTAAGTATCGTTGCGCGGAGGTCTTACATTAACGTTTAGTTTTCGGTGGACTCTGAAGGCTGAGTGCTCCAATGCTTTTGTGACGGACATGTAAGAGTCCTTCAAGTCAGTGTACTTGCCAACCAGGGCAATGGTCACTTCATCGAAGAGACGCTCCTGCCTGCAGTGATATCAGTGCATGCGGCGACAAACGAAAAGACATTGTCGTACCCAGATGTAATTTCCCTCCATCGCTTGCTGAGTAGAGCTCCTTTTTCCTTCATTTCAGGACTGATTGTTAGCTGGTCGAGTTTCAGACGTTTTGTCAGATACTCTACGATGCCTTGCGATTGCAGCAGTAACGGCACATGATACACTGACGCGACATCGTGGACGCCAAACACCTGCTCCGACGAGACGTGACAGAACATAGATATCTTATCACGTGTCGAAGGGTGTAGGTGTCGTGGGACAAGCAATCTGCAGGCAATCTAAATCAACGAAATTGAGCGCTAATGATAGTATATGCGCCCTAAACGACACAAACCAAATCTGGTAACAACCCCAATCCTCGAAGTGAATGCACAGTAGTCTGTGTAGGTTTTGTTTTTTGTTCGCCGTGAAGGTCAGGCACCAGAGACACGTGAATCAACGCGAAGTTATCATGACCGACACGGAACTGGAATTGGCGCATGGCCTCGACGAAGGGTGCAGATTCGATGTCTCCGACGGTACCACCAAGCTATTCATGTTGGAAAGAGGAATCCGCCTTTGCGTGAAGGAACGCACCTCGATGATACACAAATCGGGTTGTTCCCCTGTGTCATCAACAGGGATTTTGGCTACCCTCTCGATCCAATCTTGGATTTCATTGGTGACATGGGGTACGATCTATATATGCACGTCAATAAGATGAAGGGGTGCCGAAAATTTCTAACGCGCCTGAACTGTCTTCCCAAGATACTCTCCTTTGCGCTACAACAAAGATAAGTGGGACGCGTCAACGACAGGGGATCGGCGAACCTCCTTCTCTATGACCTCCTTGTAGATTTTTCCCGTAGTTATATTATTATTGCGTGATAGTGTAACGTTCAGATATCGCTCGTAATTGCCCAGATCCAGATCGACCTCTCCGCCATCATTTAGCACATAGACTTCACCTATGGGCGGTCATTTTAGCATACAAACTCAAACAGTGGCAAAACGCTGTATCCCCGTGCTTGTGGTAAATACGTTTAGATAACCTTACCATGCTCGGTGGGTCTCATTGTTCCAGCATCAATATTCATGTATGGATCAATCTTGATTGCAGTTACTTTTAAACCAGTCGTCTTGAGCAAGAGCCCAGTGGACGAGGCTAACATACAGGCACAGAACATGGTGTAACGTATCATCATCAAAGAAGTACTGAGTAAAAAAGCCCATGAGTGGCGTACCGATGACGCCCTTCCCAATCCCACTAACAACACCTCCGGAGACTAAGATGTACTTGGTCATCTTCAATGAACGTTCAATGGGGATGAATATTCGTGTTCCGGTATGCGTAGGTGATGATGAGGGAAAGAGATTGCCGCTTGGATGAGGAGGCAAGCAAGGATGCTTGCAATCAGAACGCCGAGCAAGAAATTTTAATTTATAGAGTTTTTGACACCCTTATCATCCGACCAAATAGGGGACAAACATCAGCATAGCCACACGCATCGCTGAATCCCTCGCAGTCGGCGAGACGATCATGGTGGAAGGTCGCTGTGCTCAGAATCTTTGCCGCACCTTTACTTGAACGAGCTGAACGTGGTGTCAATCGCTGACTGTGCGTACCTTGCCACCGTTGCTTATTCGGGAGCCACAAAGGCTATAACCGGAGCTGCATCTAGATCTTACGCAGCTGAGCACAAAATACAGATACATCAGCAGGCGCTCGTGCTATTTTCAGCACCTCTCGCTACTTGATGTGAAGGTCAATGTGACTAGCCGGTGGTATACATTGTATTACAGAGTGCACAACACGAAGATGCTACAGGCGTCCATTTGTATTGTACAGTTTACCTGCCTATTGGTAAAACACCAATGGTATAGAGTTGGTGGAGTTAATTTGATTGGTTCGGAAATGGTCTGGTATCATCCCTAGGTGTGCTCCGTTCAACTCAAGAACTACCTGATTGTGCGGCTCATATCTTTCCTATTCGGGGCCTGAAGAACTCGGTGCTCAGCTTCCCGACAGAAGAGAAGATACGCTGCGCAAGAACTCACGAGGGAGACCCTTCCCATCATTGGGATTGAGGCTTGTCGCAAATGAGACCCAATAATCATCTATTAGCTTACTAAACGGCTCCGCAGTCGGGAATAGACCGTCTGGTGCGCCGTAGACAGAGCGTATTTCCGCTGTATGCGCGACTGCACAGTACCATGTCAGACCTGATGCCCAAGGCGCAGTAGCAGAAGTGGATTACCTTCGAAGGTGGGTGGAATTTGCGGTTGAGGCTTGGTGAATAAATATCCCCATGAGGGCACTCCTGCTTTGCTCATTTCTTGGTTCCAGAATCGTCTTTGAGCAGCGAAGCTGAGATATCCTTCTACAAAGTTCGAATTGGACGGGAGTCAGTACTTGGAGGGCAAGATGAATAGATAACTCAATGAAGGGCAGCGGCGCGCCTGAACTAAGATGATAAACCGAAGGTTCCATTCCCGGTGATGAACGGAGTGCCGGGTTCAGGTTCATCAGGATAGAATTCCAGCAGTGCTTCTGCTGCTTCCTGGAGGAGAGCTGTGCAAATGCCAGATTGGAGGGGTAAAGTTTGCGATGATGTTCACCCTGGTCGCAGTCGTCTGATGCTATAGTCGGAGAGACGAAACCCGTATCTAAAAATGAACTTAGCGATCCTCGCCCATGTATCCACCTCATTAAAGAGTCTCACCCTCATTCAGGTTCGTTCCCACAATAAAGGGCAACCGTGCAAATCCCCCTTTCTTGAATATTTCGTAGGGAAGCTCGCGGGCTAATCCTCCCTCTCCATCCAGATTAGGTTCAAGAGGGAATTAATCTGACGCATTCTCAATGGCTGTGACAATCCCTTGAAAAATAGCCGCTTCATTGGCTTGACGTATGCAGTCGAAGGTATTTGGGGTATTAGCCACACGCTCAGATCCTTTCAAGGCTCGGACGAAGGACTGCCAGTTCTCCTCCCGCGTGAATTCATAATCGACCTCGGACTGGTTCCAAATACCGTAACCTGTTTTCAATACGGTTATTGAAGCGGTCCTTGTCTTTCGAGACATGGGAACGAGTCCACCCAGCGTCTCAAGAGATCCAGTTACGCGTGCACCTCGCGGGATCTGTAAGCAGAGCAACCAACCGACCAAAAATGAACCATGAATGCACACCAACCACTATACTTACGATTCGCGACGCTGAACTGCCTCGTCCAGGCGCAATGCGTCACCGGCGATGCCAGGGTCCACACAAAGCCGTTCCCAGATGCAGGCAGACAGCGCATTTTCGCAAGTACATGCGTATACGAGATGGATCTGGTAATGAAGCACGGCCCCGGGCCGCTCGGTCTATTCGACTCGGATGGTCCGAGGAGGGGATCAAAGCCCGTGCTGCTCGTTGCGTCATCGTCAGAGTGAACAGGCGCGTCGAGGCCGCGGATACCTGGGAGGCTCTCAAATCCTCTTGCTGATAGCTTGAGTGTAGTTTGGTTGATCACACTAGACATGGGACAAGCAATGGAGTCACACCGTGACACACACGCAACTCCAGGGTTATATTTTGTAATCCCAAAGTCGAAGGGGGACACGAAACTACAACTACAGATCTAATATTCATGCAATGTAGTACTGAGTCCCGAGCAACAACCCCAAGAATGCCTCCTCCCCCGCAGCTCTCAACCGGCGGGCGACCACCATCCCAAGCTTTCAAAACAACCAAGGCCCTACTAAACCAAACGTACCAATCAGCTCTCCAGCACTCCCAAAACCAAAAGGCCAAAAAAAAAAAAGAAGTCACTCACCCCGCCCCCTCGCCCCCTCGGGCTTAATCTGCAAACAACTCTGATGGATCAAATTCAGCGCCTTGACCGCATCCCTTCCCTCGATCACACACGAAATGTTAATCTCGCTCGCGCCCTGCGAGATCATCTCAATGTTCACATTCCCCTGCGCGAGCGTCGCAAACATCCGCCCCGCAATCCCGACCATGTTGCGCATCTGCTTGCCCACGAGGGAGAGGATGGCCATGTCCCTGTGCGTCGAGACCTGTCAATGTCGATCGACCCAACGCAGGCAGTCAGACTCAATTGGACTCTAAAACTCTGCACTCACCGTCCCGCTCTTCTGCAGCTCCCTGACCAACCTGTCCACCAACTTGCGCTGCAGCCCCTCCTCCTCGATCGCCATGCTCACGTGCACCTCGCTCGTGCTGATCAGGTCCACCACGACCCCGAACCGGTCGAGCACGCCAAAGATGCCCGCGAGGAAGCCGTGCGAGACCGACTTGCGGTTCGAGTGGATGTTGATGATGATAATGTGCTCCTTGATCGTCACCGCCGTCGGGAGGCGGCGGTCGTGGTGCGAGGGCTGGTCGAAGCCGAGGGTGGCGGTCAGGCTTTGCGAGGCGGAGGGCGGGGTGGGGGAGGTGGTGTAGGGGATGAAGGAGACCTGGGGGGATGTGGTGGTCGACGAGGGCGTGGACGTGGGTGCGGAAGTGGTGAGACGGAAGGGTACGCCCGTGAGCAGGTCGCTCCCGAACTCGGCGATTTGGGTGATGTCGATGTCCGGGTCGGGGTGTATGACTGTCCCGCCTCCGGCGGGGTTGTCTACATTTTTGATTCTAATGGGGATCTTCTTCCTGATAACCTAGAAACACCGTAAGCACTGCAATTGTATCACTAAACGTACGCCATACCTGTTCCATGACGAACGGATGCACGACTTCGCTCCCGTAGTACGTCAGCTCGGCCGCCTCGTCGGGCGAAATAAGGGGTATCAATCGGGCGGTAGACACCTTTCTAGGATCGGCCGTGAATATCCCATCTACCTCTTTCCAGATTTGCAGTTCAGATGCTTCTACTCCCACAGCGAGGAGAGCAGCTAGAAGGTCAGTGTAGCCGCGCCCAATCTGGCGGAGAAGAGAGCCGGGGACGGGGCCAAAGAAGCCTACGGCGCGATGAGGATTGAATCGTTGGTGAGAGACGCAGACTGACCTGTGACGACGGGGACTTTGGACCCGCATTGTCTGAGGCGCTCGCCGAGGGCGACGGAGAGTCTGTCGTAGAATGCTTGGTCTAGTGCTCCGTTGGGGGACTCTTCGATGCCGTCTTCGTCGCTGGTATCTGGTACGATGTCTTCCAGTGATACATACTCCGCGTCGATGCCCTACAAACGAGTCAGTGCCAAGAAAACAAGGATAGAGGTGACGTACTTGGTCCCGCAAGACAGCAGTCATGATTTTGCACGCCATACGTTCGCCCAGGCCCACAATGCTATCCCTCGACCGCGGTGATATCTCATCGATAACCTAACCGGATGCGTGCAACCAAAAGTGTGAACAGTAGTCAAATGCCCGCACCAAGCCAAGAGGGCGAGTCGAGACAACTTACTTGTGCGGCGAACAAAAAGCTCCGGAGCCACTCGCAGTCCTTCTCGATCTCGTCCTCGAGCTCGCGGCGGAGGTCTGGATTTCTGACGCAAGTTCTGGCAGCGATGATGTGCTCGTGTCTTATCAATTCGACGGTGGCGTTGAATTCCTGGCCGGGTGGGACTGCATGGCCGTTTCCGTTTCCGGACGAGCCAGACAAGGCTGAGAAGCCCTGGAGGCCATTGCCGAAATAAGGGGAGCCGTTTCCTGACCGACTGCGCGGACGTGGGCTCTGTGGTGGTGACTGGAGGCTCTCGGTGATGATGCCCCGCGAGATGGGGGTCATGATGCCAGAGGTGCTGCTCGAGGGCTTGGCGTTGCGGCGGGTCTGGAGGGCCTCATTTGCAGCCCGGAGCAGGAGGTTGGTCGTCCCGAGTGCCTTGGTGGAACCGGAGCGTGCAGAGCACACGACTGCGACCTTGTGGTGGTCGATGTAGTTTCTGGGGCGGATCAGCGCAGAGCAGACAATGACTCGTGCGGGCTTACGAGACGATGTCTTTTGCGATTTTGGTTGGAAACTTGCCGACGCTGGTGCCCCCGAACTTTTGGACGAGCCATTTCGCGGACGGGTCGATGGTGTTTTGGTGCAGGTTGGGGGGCGTGCGCGGGGGCGACGATGCTGCCGACGACGGCGACGGCGACGCGGCGGGGGAGTTTGTCTCTGACATTTTGATGAATTTCAGGTGTCGAGTGGGATGTGCCCGTCAGAGAGGGAGTGCTGAGCGCACGTCGCACATTTTCAAGCATTCGCTGACTCGATCGCCGGCCGAGAAACGCCGACCTCGATCTTATCGCAAAGCAACCGTGGCGATCTAATCTTATCGCAAAGCAACCGTGGGAAGCCCACTTGGTTGAAAAACCGATTTGGGACGGTCCGGATGTCGTCGGGGATGCGCCGTCTCTGGGGCCTCCTCGTCCATCGATCCTCCGCGCGCGTCTGGTCGAGATCTCTCCGCTGCTTTTCTGCCATGGGTGCGTCTGCAAACCACACCGTCCACACCGGCGAGCGTCTCGCCGCCCTCCGCGACCTGCTGCACAAGCACGACGTCCAGGTCGTCGTCGTCCCGAGCGAGGATGAGCGTGAGTGCTGTGTGCTGTGGGGTGGTCCTGATCTGAGATCCCGCAGACTCGAGCGAGTACCTGGCCCATGCTGATCAGCGCAGGGCCTTCATCTCCGGGTTCAGTGGCTCCGCCGGTAAGTTACCTCCACAACTCCAGGCCGTCGGCTTACATCAATGCAGGCTGCGCGATTGTTACGCTGAACGACGCGTACTTGTTTACCGACGGGAGATACTTCCTGCAAGCCGAGAAGCAGCTCGACAAGTCAGTATTGCCCCCTCCTCAATATCTGTTGTTGACTTGCACGCAGGAACTGGACATTGATGAAATGGGGACTGCCAGGTGCGTACCCTGTCCGTGCACCCACAACCATCCTCATTCCGCCCGATAGACGTCCCGAGCTGGCAGGAATTCCTCCACAAGGTACCTTGCTCATCCTCGCACCATGCTCGAACTCACCCGAGATTCGTCGTAGAACCTCGAAAAAGTCAAGATCGGAGTTGACCCCAAGACTCTTTCCATCTGTGAGCCTTGCTCCACCGATTACTGCACTACGATCTCATCCTTGCCCTCAGCCGATGCAGAAACTATCACAAAAGAAATCAAACCCAAGGGCTCCGAGCTCATCTCCCTCCCAACCAACCTCGTGGACCAAGTCTGGACCGACAAACCAGCTCGGCCCACCAACCCCGTCTTCCACCTCGACGTCAAATACTCTGGTACTTCCCACCTTCACCTGCACGAAACCCAGAACTGACACGCTCAAAGGCGAATCGCACACGGACAAGATTAAACGAGTCCGAGAAGAGATCACAAAGAGAAGGGCCAAAGGGCTGGTCGTGAGCGCTCTCGACGAGGTAGCGTGGCTCTTCAACCTCCGCGGATCCGACATCGACTACAATCCCGGTGAGCAGCCCCCTTCCATCCCCGTCTCCACGCACCTCCTTTCCCATATGGCCTCCCCTTTCTAACGACCGCCCCGCAGTCTTCTTCGCCTACGCCGTCGTCACACTCGACACCGCCACCCTCTTCGTCAACCAGTCCCAGCTCGACCAGGTCGCGAACAACACCCTCACCGGCTCCGTCGACATCAGGCCGTACGAGGCGTTTTGGGAGTATTTGAAGAGCCTCCCGCAGGCTTTGGCGCTCGACAAGGACAACGTGGGTAGCTCGTTCTGTGCTCTGCGTGCTGTTGACACAGGAGTGGTTGTAGAAAATCCTGGTGGGGACAAACGCAAGTCTAGCCATCGCCGATGCACTGGGCAAGGTACGTCCTCCCCTCCTTTCCCTCCCCTCCCCCTCCTCTAACCACCCCATCCCACCTCTCTCCGCTCATAGGACAACATCACTTCCATCCGCTCGCCCATCACTGAGCTCAAATCGATCAAGAACGCGACCGAGCTCGAGGGCTTCCGGCAGTCGCACATCCGCGACGGGTCCGCCCTCGTCCGCTACTTTGCCTGGCTCGAGGAGCAGCTTGAGCAGGGCGTTGTGGTGGACGAGGTGCAGGGCGCGGATCAGCTGGAGGCGTTTAGATCGTGAGTTTTCCCCCCTTCTTCCCTCCCTCCCTTTCTCAGGTATCTATGCCTCGGGCTGGGCTGGCTGCGATGAGGGTGAGATGAGCTGACGATACGATACGTGTAGGGAGCTCCCGCTGTTCAAGGGCCTCTCGTTTGATACGATTTCTTCGACTGGGCCCAACGGAGGTGCGTTGCATCCTTGTCCTCCTCTTGTCACCCCATCCTAATGGCCATCTGGGCGTATACGCTCTGTGGTGCGCCTCGTTTCTTCTTGAACCACAGCAATCATCCACTACTCCCCCACACGCGGCGACTGCGCCGTGATCGAAAAGGGGCAAATCTACCTCTGCGACTCGGGCGCGCAGTTCTTGGACGGGACGACGGACACGACGAGGACCTGGGTGCGTTTCTTGCTCTCGGCTTTTGCTGTCATTTCGTGGGTGCTCAAACGAAAGCGGATAGCACTTTGGCACACCGACGGAGGAGGAGAGGCGGGCGTTCACGCGGGTGCTGCAGGGGCACATTGCGATCGATACGGCTGTTTTTCCGAATGGGACGACTGGGTACTTGATGTGAGTCCCCCCTTCCTTCCCGTTTCTTTGAGTTTTTGTGGCGAGTGACTCATTGGCTGATTGGCGGAAAGTGATTCGTGGGCGAGGAGGCCTCTGTGGGAGGATGGATTGGATTACAGGTGAGCAACTCCGTTTCGCAGGGGGGCGTTGGTCGGTTGCTGATGATGTGGGGAAGGCATGGGACCGGACATGGTGTCGGGCATTTCCTCAACGTTCATGAAGGTACGAGTTTTTTTCCCGATCCTACTCGCGTAATACGTTTGATGATGACCGCTATGAATTCAAGGTCCACAAGGCATGGGAACCAGAATAAGCAAGTACCCGCCTTTTTAACATTCCCCCTGTCCCAACTCTAACCAGCCGCCCCAACGCAAACACAGCCCTCAACTCTGCCCCGCTCAAGCCGGGCATGACGATCTCGAACGAGCCGGGGTACTACGCCGACGGCCAGTTCGGGATCCGGATCGAGAACGTCGTGTTGGTCAAAGAGGTCAAGACGCCGAACAACTTTGGCGCCAAGGGGTATTTGGGATTCGAGAATGTGACGATGTGAGTCCGAGTGCTCTTCCGTGCATCCTATAGCCTATTAGGTTGTGTTGCTTAATTCGACTTGGACGATTTGCAGGGTGCCGATGCACAAGAAGCTGATCGATGTGGGGCTGTTGAGCGTGAGTGAGAGACGGTGGGTGGATGAGTATCATAGGGAGGTGTGGGAGAAGGTGTCGCCGCTGTTGGAGGGCGATCGGAGGGCTTTGGAGTGGTTGAGGCGGGAGACGTCGCCTTTGTGATTCGTCCGAGGGGTGATTCGTCCGAGGGAGACTGAGCGACCAGCACAGTGGGTTTGGGGATGTCCAATGGTCAACCAAATCCCAAACGGTGTGGTTTGGATAAAGAGGATTAGTGTGTACAAAGTCGTGCCTCTGGTGAATTTCACTGTTTTTTTACCGGCGCATGAGGGACGCCTTTGAGAACGACGACGTGATGTGCAGCGTGCTCGACCGGTGTCGCGCATCGTTGGATGACGTTTCCTGGTTGAAGGCGCCACGTTCCAAAACCGCGAGAAGAGGCATTGTGCATACAGTTATCTGCGCGATGCGCAGTCTCACGCATTCATTTGCGGTCTTGCAGGAAGCACATATAGAAGCTTCCCGACGTGGCTTGATACAGCGTTCCAATGGCCATGCCCGATCTCACTGCTACCCCACCTGTGTGCGCCACGACAGGTCCTGCAGACGACGACACGCCCGCGACTCGGGCCCGTGAGTGAGGATCGCTGTCACCACGCGCCTCTCATCATCCGTGACGAATAGACAGGTCCCCCAGAGGAAACCTGTGTCCTTGTTCAGTCAAGCGACGGAGCCGTGTTCAAAGTCCACAAACTCCTCATATCGCTGCACCGTCAAGGACTCACCCCGTCCGACTGCCCCACGACGCCGGATGGGGTCTTTGTCCTTTCAGAGCCAAGCTCTGTCCTCAAGCGGGTGCTGTACTATCTGTATCCTCTCGGTTGGGAAGACCCCTTGCCGATCGAGCTGTCAGTTGAGGAGGTCGTAAACACTGCCAGGGCGATGGATAAATACCGGGTCACGCTCGCACAGAAGCTGTGGCTCCAGAGAGTCAAGTGCGGTTTTTCCAGCTGCTTGTGCTTGATCGATTGCATTGACGTCTGAGATAGGGACTCTGCGGCTCGGTCACCCGTGCCAGTGCTGGCTTATGCTGCTCAATCCCACAATCGCACCGTTGGTGATACAGTCAAATACGCCGTTGCACGTCCTCGAACGTTATGGACTGACTGGGTGGGTATTTGTCTCATTTAATCGCCAAGTCCTGACCGCTCCCTAGTTCTCATACTATGAAAGATGGAACACTGCAGTCCGGACAGCCGTAGATGCTATTCCCACGCACGACAACCAGGGATCGAGCGAATGCGACAACTGCGGCTCATTTCACTGCTCAAGCACACCCGCATTGACTTTGATCCGACTCGCCGTCTCCAGGATGCTGGCCTCGAGTGGTAATTTTGCCAATCTGAAGGCCATCGACGACTACCCTGAGCAGCTGGAGAGGGGGGTTTGCAAAACCTGCTCGCAAAGCTCCATTCGTTCTGAACTGCAAGAGTGGAGAAATAAACTCCAGCAGTCGATCGAGATTATACCCTGTCCACTTGCCCTGAATTTCAAGGCTCAGAAGCCGCGGCTGCTGTCCCATCACCATATAGGGTATCGAATTTGTGTGGGTTCATTTGTCGTTTTCGGACCAGACAATAACACTCACATGTGTATTACTTTGCTTTGACGATGCAGACATAGTAATTCGTAGCTTGAGTTCCAACTTCACAAGAAGAACCTGGAGGTCTGCTGCGCAGTATTTCCCCCCTCCACTCATCCTACCGTGGGTAAAGCTGTACATCTCACAGAATCTGGTTCAACGCTGGAGTTGCTGTTCTAATTCATATATTCGCGACAACAACCAGATTGGGAAGCGTTGGAGTTTTCGAAGCTCAGGGACCTCTCAGAAGCCGTAGAGAAGTACCAGGCCCACACCGCAATGTATCTATGCAAAGTCTTGATGAAGTGGGTGTCCGTCCATTTTAGTTCACCATGGGGAATGCGTCCTAACTGGCAACTGCGACAGGCGCTTCATTCAATCTCACCCCGCTGCTTTATTCGCTTATTCGACGAAGCACGGGTACAACGACCTCGCAGACGAAGTTGCTCTATTAATGCTCAAATTGGGTATAGAGGTAAAAGATCTGGTGTCTCTGCTCAGGCCTGACGTGGTCTTGGCATGGGTATTAATTCAGATGTTTCCAGCAACGATAAATATGCTCAAAGTGGACTCCAACAGGCCCGCTACTTGGAACATGTCTGGAGCTTGTGCAACAAGGCTATCTCTACTTTTCCCTCGATTCGTCCAGAACCCAAAACATCGGCTTCTCCTACCACCTCCACATCAAAGGTTCGACATGGCAAAAAAGGACAACTCTTACCACATTGCAACAATTGCGACAGTACTCACTGCGGTGGCAGGAACTCTAGGAGTTGCAACTCGGATGACCCTCCAGTCCTCCTCTCTTCAATCCTGAAGGAGCTCGTTGCGTCACCCGAAAAGGTACTTTTTGGATTTGTTATGCTATCGTGGCGATTGAGCAATCGCATGGCTGTTTATTCCGGCGAGCAACGAGAGACATTTAGACAGTGGAGTGAAGAGATCAACAAAGATATTAAAATGTTCCCGCATTTAGCACATTTTTATGAACAATATCTGAATCATTGCAGAATATGTGCTCAAAGACCGTTAGTGAGGAATAGATGGTGATGTTGGACATGCAATTGCAGAGATGCAGTAACACTCCGTAAAATTGTCCAATAATGTCTGATATGCCGCGAGTTCTAGTACTCTGACACACATCAGACCGAGGTGTTCGCACCTCGTGTGCACAATTTGGACGCTGATGTTGTGCCATTGAACTTTTCAGGGTATCAATCCATAAGAGGCTGGGGTTGCTGAATGTGAGTGAGAGACGGTGGCCATTCCCTATTCTGTGCTTAACCACGAAGCGAATAGCCTTCTTTCAGTGCAATTATCGGGGTGTATATCCATCTTCTGGGTTGTATCTTTATCTCTTCCTTGACCTCACAACCTAGTGACTATTTTCGTCGATTCTTCGGTGGAAGGCTATTTATAGAAGATGCTAACCATATCCGAAGAGCACTCCTGACTACCAGAACTTTTCTAGAGCCTGGCAGTCGTGGGCTCGTCTTACTCCCAATAATATTAGCTCCAGGTTACAGCTCAGCATCCAGAGTCATTCGGGTTCACTTCGAACTAGGTTCAAGCCAGAGGCTTTGACAGCCGCAAGCTTTGCTTATTACCTTAAAATATATTATTTATGTCTATGGCAAAACTGCGAAAGATGCCTTCCGTCGATCAAGGAGTTTACTTTAGTGGATTGTGCCAACTTACACAGTGGACTTTGTCCGCTGGCTTACTCGTTCTTTCGCAAACGCTAATAGAGCACCGCACGATATTTTGGGTATTAGATGTCTCAAGATGCCCTCTTTTAGAGGCCGATGACTTCGTCCATATGTCTCTGGCGCTCTTCACTAATGCAGAGCTTCTATAAGAGTTGTATGCCACCCATTCTGCATTTCCCATAATACGAAATTGACAGGAGAAAATACAGACCAGAAGATGACTTTCGATACCTATTCTATTGGAGTAGCGCTTGGGCCATATACCCGTGAGTCGACTTGTGCTCTTATCTGAGCTTGCCCTTCTGGCAGTGAAAATGTTCATACCATTTACCGACCATGAATGAGGTGTCACTTTCCGAAATACCCACCCAAGCACAGTAATTTCAAGCACGATATCGTCAAGCTCCTTACAAAGCTCCCTCAGAAGTATCGTTATCACGAGTTAAACGGTCATAACGTCTTGTCTTGGTTAAAGGTCTGTTCACATGCTAGTACGAAGTCCCTTCTAGTCTTACACCATCCATAGTGCAATTTCAGTGACTCAACTGATTTGATAAGTCACTGGGGGAATGATGGAAGTGCTTGCCTTTGTGATCAGAATGACAACTAGTTGTATACGGTGGATAGGGGGCGCTAAGATTCTCACTGCGCTATTTGATACATGTTAACAAGGTCGTCTTATATCCAGTGGGTCTTTGTATGAGACACCTATCCGAGTTCAATACCCTTTTCTTCTCAGGAAAAATTGCCATGATCTTCAGCACCCTTTCAGCAAGTGAGCTACTCGAGTTACTCGGAGACAAGACCCCCAGTCTATGTCCAATTGATCATATTTTAAAATGGTCTTATCACCCAGACCTTGACTGTGATTGACACAGTTACGGGACAATGCCAGTTATTTTGGTAACGAAAGCTCATTACTAGACGGGCAAATTTAATTGTACAAGTACATACTACGCGATGTCAACTACAGTGGTAAAATGTCAGGGACGGGGCCGACAGGAACAATTTGAGTGGGGTTAAGCTGGTGTAGTCATGGAAAAATAAACAAATAAGCAGAGAATCAATATCGGAGGTCCAACATGGAGAAAACAAAGTGAAGTCAGTCATGCGAGAGTGATACTGTGTAGAGTCACGTACGTGTTTTTCGTGATAGTAGTGAAGCTTGATGTGATCGAATTTGGTGGATGACTTGAATGCGTCGTTAGTCCAGTACAGCTTTTGCATCCATCTGCATGAAGGAGATATATGAGTCTCGAAAAGCGAAGACAGCGCCAGAGGTATTGACTTGTTTATAGCAGGGTATCCATCTCGAATGGTTCTAATATTGCACTTAAAATGCCCAACATATACAGGGTCAAAGCGAATCTGCGCGGGTGGAAGGGTTGACGTTAATACATGTCGAGTTGGGCAATGCAAATTAAAGCAAAGGCAGTCGTTATAACGTCACATAGGGTAGCACATACCAATGTCACAAAAAGCCTGACATCGGCTTCAGTTAGCCTATTGCCGACTAGATATTCATTCTTCTCCAAAATCTCTTCGGTCCTATCTAATGCATTGAAGACCTTGGTGACCGCATCCTGATACTCTTCTTGAGTAGCAGCTAATCCAGTCTTATACACCCCACCTGCGGGAATAGATCACTAACCCAACCACAGAGGAGAGACAGTGTTTACTTACTATTTATATACTTGAGTACCCAGTCGTTTGTCTCGTCGATCTCAGCACGTAGCTCTGGAGGGTAAAGATCAATCTTGGCTTTATCCTCGGGCAGCAAGCTATTGAACGCCGTGTTGAAGATGCGAACGATCTCGGCACTTTCATTGTTTACGACAGTATGAAGCTTCTTATCCCAGAGGACGGGAACCGAGAATCTAAAATCCGGCAAAATGAGAAATTGCTTAAGCGTCAACGCCGACGGAATTGACGACTCACCTCCCAGCATACCCAGGATCTGCTCTAAGATACAAGTCCCTAATGTACTGAGAGCCATATAGGGGATCCTCTTCTGCACTGGGATAGCTGTCTACGCTTGCGAAAGGCCACCCCTTCTCGCCCATGCGTGGTGAGACTATAGTGAGGGCTGAGCCAATAAAGTTGAGTACAACAGCAGCAAAAATAAGCGGCTTCTTACATATCACATCTTCTAGTCCCTTGAGTTTGCGAGTGATGAGGGTTCGACCTGCCCAGGCTATGAATGGGAAACCAAAACCAAATCATTGCATTAGATGTGGTGCTTTTGGATCATTACTTAGGATCGGTACGAACGACAGGCATAAGAGACGTATAGATGGTAGCGTCCTATCCAAGGACGTTAGCTTTATCGACAGAAGGGGTGGGTCGCCAAAAACTCACCAGCTTCTGGCTCAAATTTTCCCCCTTTCTCTATGACATTGCGATAAGAGGTAACCAGTTCAGCTCCTTGGGTGGCCATTGTTGTCAGTGCGCTCAGGATGCAAGGGTTGTCTGCTAATTGTAGGATAGATGTCGGACGGTTGACCTGAAAAGGGCTCGACGAGAGGTGGATTGAGGGATCACCAGCACTTGCGTGGCCCTCTTAATATACCCAATAAGTCCCACTGACAACGGAATGGCGCAAGTCCAACGCACGTGAGGTGGCTTGTTGATCAGATTGCGTGAAAACTTGGTGTGGCATAATATGATTTTGGGATCGTGACTCTGCACACCGAATCCAGGTATTCTACCCTTCCAATTACCACATAGAGCGGAATCGTTGTGCTACATTATTCATCATCCAGAAAAAGCATTAGCCAAGCCATATTCAACTCACGTGCGGGTATCACATCACTAAGGTGAGTACTCAGCCAGTAGCCCTTGAATCGAAGGCGTGATGCGATTATGAATTAGAGGGCCGGTCTTGTTCAATGATGGCTGATGCGTGACGTGCTGAGCAGTTTCTGACTGAGCAGGTCATGGTCCATTTGTGACCTTTTATGGTCAGGATGCCAATAGTACGATCTAGCGGTTGGTTCGTGAGGTTCTCGATGACCCCAGATCATTTCTTTGTGTGTCTTTATTTGGCACTACCACCGCCAAAACTAAAAGGCGTTATCACATTTTATCCACAACACCTTGTCACTCTCCAAGTCGCCGACGGTGATCAACTTCGTCTCGGACTTCTGGGACGCTTTCCAGTATATGAAAGAGGCGGCTCGTGGTTGAGTTGAGTTGTTGAGCCCAATGGAACTAATCACCCCTTGTGAACCAGGAAGGCTTCCGTTGTTTGATAATTTTTTGTACTAGTATTTCCTTTGGATGCTGAACAGGCTCTGACTACCAGGAAGATGTGCCAAGACACTTTTCTCCAGGTCCGGTGACACCATAAACTCGGGAAACACAACCAATGGCGTTGAGCTTGTAGCAGAGATGAAGGGATTGGAGGGATAATGAACCGTCCAAGGGCTCCGACAGCACTAATTTTTCACAGTGGCGTCTACAAATTAGATTTTTTAGTAGGATTTGGATATCTTGCTCACTCTCCGCAACTCGTTTCGCATACACCGGGTCAAAATAAAAGCCCGTCTCGTCTCCGAGTTTGACGAAGCCATGAACAATCCAGGCAGGATTCCGGCGCAAATGTCAAACGTTTTATGCATAACAGACTCGGAATGACGACTCTCTTTCTTCATAGTGAGGTCCGCTTTGCATATTCGTCCGATACAAAGTCCAAGGTCCTAGACAACCACACACGTAAGAGGTCCTTTGCTATCCAAGTTCTTTTTTTGGCCTCTTCAAACGCTGGTTTCCGAAACAAATCTTGTATGTCCGGCCAATATATCACCACTTTATGACTTGACTCGAGGAGAGATTGTTGGGGACAAGGCGAATCGAAATTGGACTGCAAAGAGCGAGCAGTGCTCCGGGGCTAATGAAGCAAGTCAATGACCTCTGATGCCCCCAGGAGATGCCAGTGCGCCGTTCTTTTGGGTCATAGAAGGTGTCTGCAGTGTCTGCGGGCCGTGTGGAAGAGCTCGTGTTCATTGGGGTTAGACGAGTAGCGACTGAGGTTGTGGGTGTGGTTATATGCCGTTTTGCACCACCCCCGGAAGGGTTACCTGCTTAGGTAGTACTATACTACCACACAGGATGAATGTAATAATAAAGAGACTTTGAAAATCTATCGTAGATCCTATCGAACAAAGGATATTTCCACGTCCAGATCAACATCACCGTGTTTCAAGCCTCATAACCCTGATCCAACGAGTCTGATGGGAAGATATATATGCTATGCACCTATATATCAATTCATCACAGCTGCTGGACTGTGGCTTCTAATGGGTAGCACGTAGCATAACCACGGGTTTCGACCACGTATACAGACTCGGGTATCTTGTCACTGCATCCGATTCGAGGTCGTGAGCAGTCATGATACCGAGGTGGTGCACATGTCCATTCACTATGACCGTTGGTGTCGTGATATGTGAACCCGATCTGAAGTGGGGGTCGTAAATACGTAGAGCACAATGGCAATCAATATTCATCTCCATCCAAGAGAAAGCCACACGTTACACAAGCGCACGCACGGGACCCATTTCCGCCTTCAAACACACGAATTGTGGTGGATGGAAATATACAACACCTACATTTCGATCCACCACAATTGCTTGCGCCGTGACTTGCGGGTCTGGGAAGTCGTGCAATCATGGTGGTGAGATGCTTCGGTTCAAGTTCGGGTAGGTCATTCGTTCGTCCTCTTCTTGCGCATGCTGTGCAGTCTACATGATATGTTAGTTGCTATGTGAGCATGTTGTTGCGACGAGCGTAGCGTACGAAACTGAAACTGCTAGCGCATGGGGATTGTCATCGCTGTCGAACGGCACTCACTAATCGTGATGGACGGAGATATCAGATACCTATATTTCCATACATCACAATTGGTGATGTCGTGATTTGCGCTCTGGGGCGTCTTGGGTGCGCAATTGAGACAGTTGAGCGGTAGCATGCACTGGCGTCTGAATGAGCAGCAACCTTAAGAAAAAAGTGATAGCGTCAGAATAAATGCAGATAAAGATGATCTTAAAAGTTGAATCCAGCCCTAAACGTGATTGTGACTGGAGAGTTTGGGTGTACGGAGATGGCGACATTTGTACAGTGCATTGGTGATCGATTGAGCTAATTTTGTTTCTGGATGGTCCGATATCGCGATCTCATCTCGCGTCTCGTTGTGTAAGGTTGAATATATAGCGTTTCTGCCATGATTCTATGTACGAAGGCCGAGGTTGGTTTGAAGGGGAGTTTGGCCACAGTACGGAGAGTAAACCAGTCCCGAGCCTTGGTCACGCAGATGTGATAGTCCCCCTCGGTTCTGATGGTACTGAGGATTGGTGAGTTGTGCATGGCCATGCGGAGTCGGGAGGGTACACTAGCAAAAGAGCCTGAGATAGGTGAGAAGTGACTTATGTAATAGTCTGAGAGACGTCCGATCACCTTGTTTACTGTGATAATTATAACAAATACATGCATGAAAATTCGAGGGTGGATATATGCCCCATCCCCACATGAAGAATTGATAGAAAAGAGAATACATTGAATGGTATTAATTGGCATATCTCATACGGCCTAAAACACCTCGTCATCGTCTAATTCTCCAACAACTATTTCTTCTACTTCCTCCAAAAATTCTTGATGATCATTTTCTTGTAACTGATGGAGACGGCTTTTCGTCTGATTAAGTGGTGTAGCCCAACGGAAAGAATCATCTCCTGTGGACCAGGAAGCCTTCTGTTGTTTGATAGCCTCCTGTGCTTCCCACATTTGCCTTGGATGCTCAGTCAACAGGTCCTCAGTCAGCACATCTTGGGTGTTAAGTAGTTGCATCCAGAGTGGCTTTTCTTCCGGTGAGATGACGCCATAAACTTGTGAAGAACAGCCAATAACATTGAGGCTATAGCAAGGATGAAGATCGCTTTGGGGCTTCGAATTTCGACCTGTAGCGCGTTCTGCAGCATATTCTATTTTAGCCTGGGCAGCACTTTCCGGATCAGTGACCCGG
>KB722774.1:0-66026 GCA_000349905.1 Volvariella volvacea V23
TCATGTTCCAGTCGGAAGGAAACAGACAGAAACACCATCAAAAGAAGGCTCTGCTACCCCTGGCGTTCAGTTTGACAATCCTGTAGAAGCACAACGTGCAAAGATTGATGCTAGGCTTCGAGAACTCGCAGAGGAAGCAATAAACCTGCGAACACAGCGCAATCAACTTGCTCCCATCTCCCGGCTTCCTCCAGAACTCTTTTCAAAAATAGTTCGCAACTGCATAGATTTTGATCCATGGCCAATCTATAGTTCGCGTTCTGAATCCAGTTTCCTGCGAGTATATGGACAACATCTCATTCTTGCGAGTGTTTGCAGCAGCTGGAGGAAGATGGTCCTCGGCGACTGCATATTGTGGGGCGAGATCAGAGAGCCGTTCCTCAAGTTAATGCCTATACTCCTCGAACGATCCGGAATGGCGCCCCTATCCATCTCTCTCAGATGGATGGAGGAGTGTTCAGATGAACTCATCGACCGCACTCTGGAACTTGTTGCAAAGCATCACAATCGTGTACAACATCTTTCCCTTGACCTGGAGTATACCGACGATGAGATCGCCGTACTTTGGAAATCGGCACCGATCCTTACTTACTGTCAGTTCTTTGACGGTGGCATCGTTCTTCCTCCAAATCGTACTTTATTTAATGGGTCTGCACCTCGTCTAACGGCCCTCGAACTAGAGAAAGTCGAGTTTTCATGGGACTTACCAGTCCTTCGCAGTATGCCCATGCTTAAAGAACTCAAGGTGTCATACCCAGGATCCAGACCCACACAGCGCGAATTATGGGAGATTCTCTCCTCTATGCCAAATCTTGAAGACCTCAACCTTTGCGAAGCATTGCCGATACCTGGTGACGTCACGCCTTCCATCGTCGCACTTGCCCATCTCCGCGGTTTCGTCCTCAGAGGAACCTCACTGGAATGCTCCTCATTCCTCTGCTGGGTGTCACATGAGAAGGCAACTAGTTTTTCAGTCTCCTGCTCTGATGCCCCACAAGATGGTGCGCATCACACCCTCCAACCCCATATATCAAGACTGTGCAACCAGCACGATTCCTGGGGACCAATGAGATATCTCATATTCGAATACTACCCTAATGATTATGTGGAATTGGAATCCTGCTACTCCATCCATATCGAATTCACCAACCGAGGTGACGAAATATGGCCTCCAGTATTTTGGTTCCAGTGGGATTTCCCACAGGATGACGACGCTCTACCCAGTGACTTTATCCAAATGCTATTCCAATCGTTACCGGTGCTTGGCTGTAAGGAATTCATATCATATTTTCCGTTGACATCGACGGATTGGGCCCAATGTGCGAACAACATGCTACAACTCGAGGATTTAAGACTTAAAGCGCTAGATCCCCAACTGTCACCCTTCACATTGCTGCCCCTTCTGGATCTCATAATCGCTTCTGGCGCATCCTCTACTCGACCGGACAGTCTTGACTCCATGGATCGACATACTCCATTTCCCAAGTTGGAGAGCATTGAGGTAGAGGGGAATGCCGTTAAACACTATTTGGAGAAATTCCTACGGATGTTGGAGGTCAGGAAGGATCAGAACTGCAGGTTGAAGAAGGTAACCGTGCAGACGAATGGGAAATGGGGCCAAGAATATTCTCGGGAGCTTAAAACGCGTGTGGAGAAGCAGGGTTTAGTAGAGCGGTTCATCGTTTGGGGCCTGCGCGATGGAGGGGACTTGGACTCTTGAATTGTCTTCTTTGAGGGTCATTGCTCGCAGAAGGGCGTCTGAGGTTTAGTGGACAAAGAATCATGTGACTAGTCTATCAATGCAATACAAATATACCGGTGGATCACCCAACGGGCTTCCATGAAACGTCCAACGGATTGCCTCCATCGACTAGTGTGCACATCGAGGTACTCTCATCGCTCAGCACGTTTCTCTCTGATGTTAGGTATCACAAGACGGTCTTTGTATAATACATGAATTCCCTGTCAACATGGACGCCCTGTATTCCATTATTGAGGTACGTTATTGGAGGGAATGTAGCAGTCTTCTGTCGTGCGATGTAGGGCATTTGTGACGTCCACTTACAATCTTAAAGCAAATATGAGAAAAGGATAGAATACATGCATAGAAGGGTATCGCAAAAGGATAATGTCCACTCGTACAGAATAGACTCAGGTAAGAATATATCGACCCTCTTTCAGGCTGGCTGATCGTTGCTTGCTTGTTCTGAGTGGCATGTCATCACCCACGTCTCAATGCCTTCGTTTATCGTCTCTTCATCAAGCTCTGAATCCTCTTCCAATGAGTCTTCCTCTAGAGTGCCAGACTCCGAGTCCGATGACGTGTCATCACTTGAAGGGACCCTGATGCCGTCCATTCGACGCCTGTATTCGCACATTGTGCATCTCGTCGTAGTTCAACGTGTCCTACTCCTGAAGCAAGGACCGGAACACTGATCGCTTGTCCCTTGAGGTGCTTTCAATAGCTTCTGTGCTGAATACCCTGGTATGCGCCTACGACGAAATCGAGAAATGAAGCCGTCTGGTGGGTGAGATCCAAACCAACACGTATGGAATAGTATTAGAGGGCAGATGTAGGGGATGATATCTGTGCATGGTAGGTCCAGAGTATGGCTGATGCATGTGATGAGGTCATTATAACTCAGGTGGAGCATTTTTGCGACAGCATCACACAGCACGTAGTGTGGTTTGAGTCGCAATTTCAATGGAGGCAAGGTGGAGAAAGGAGGAACGTATGGGGTCGAGGCGTTGGTTGTGAGTTGATTTGCGCATCTAATGGGCGGTAGGGAAAGATCTAAAGGGATTACCCTATATTCGAATACTATTTCGTCTCGGTAGACCTACGAAAGGTGATTGATCAGCGTCGACATAGACTCATAAGAAAACCCATACCTCGTCTATGGAAGGACGATCTAGTCCTTTTATATCTTCTACTTTGAGCATATACGTCTCGAGGTCATTAATGAGGGTTAAAGGGGGAAGCAATAGCCACAGCCCTCCATCGAAGTACCTGGCCCAATCCACTTGTACTAGCGGGGTTGAGTTGAGCGAGCAACGGAATATGGAGACGATTTACAATAGAATAAATTCTCCGGCGTATTCGGATTTATAGTCCCATGCTTCATCCCCCATGCCCACTCGAGACGTGTAAGCTATGGTATCGTCAGAGGTAATCAAGCATTCGAGGGTTTGCCACCAACCAGTATTTCCTCCTTCCAAAGTTGTGGGCGGAGCATGTAGCACTTCGATATCGAAGATGATCGTCCTGTCAGAGCACACAGTACAGAAGAGCTCGTTGGTGGCACAGTGCGCTCGCGTCGCCGGTCTTTACCTGTTGTTGATTCCAGTCGACATGGAGCTCACCATACATACTTGGAGCAAGTAGCTCACGTTTATTCGGATTAGAGTCGTCCACGCTTACGCGCATAGGGGATTTTGCGTGTTTCATTTGCTCTGAGTTAGCAGTTGGTGGGAGGAAGGTTAAACTTAACGTTGTCACGTCTAGTCACGAGTGACATCGGTAATAGCCGGCCACGCCAATTTACAATGCACTCTGGTGCATTCCTACTAAGCCTTAGGCATACAAAAGTTGGGAATTACTTGTGCGTCGGTGCACTCAATACGGGTATGCATACTCACTCATTGGGTCTTGAGCTCTTCTGCTGGCATAACTTGTCAAGTCGCGTGTATTTCTGATGCTCAAAGTTCAGAAAGGGCGTGTGCTGATTTGGTTGATGCAGCGCGTGGGCATCATGATAAGCTTAAAACATGCACCTACCGCGATTAATACCTTTCTTCTCTTTCTCTTTCTCTTTCTCATTGAGCTCGTTTAACACCCCATGCCTCGTAGTCGCAATACCAAGAGTGCAAGAAGCTCAAAGTCCGTCCCTGTTGACGATCAGACGAAGGACAAAGACCCACCAAAACATTCCTATGGTCGGCACGAAGGAATGGGAGTACTCAATCATCTCGCAATCACAGGAAGCAGTCACCACACTTCATCCACGAGTCCCGCCTCAGCCGCGAGTGAAGATGTCGACTCAGCAGAGCAAGCGAGCTATGAAGCCACCCCGAGCTCAGAATCTACTGCCCATGCACAGCCTATTGCCCATCGTAGATCGAGGCGAAGTCGCATTTCATAGTAACGAAGATCTAGTTTGTGGTATGAGCCCCATTTCTGTTGAACTTTTCAGGTATCGGAAATGCTAGGTTGAAAGAGTTGGGCGAGCTGGACATCGTCTTCTAGGCTATCGGTACGCGCCATATGGAGGTGCTTTAAACGATTAAGTAGAGTCCAGCTAAGGACAGATCGGCATTCCTTTGCGGTCCCTACTATGTCAATATGGGTAAGATAGGAGAGTTCGAGCCGAGGCGGGACGCGACCAGTGTCAAATGGTGCAGGCAAAGCACAAATCAGGGATAATTGCTACAGGTTGGGCATTGACTGGATGATGGCATACAACTGCTCTAGTGAGGGTTTATTCCCTGGCATTTAGGTTTCCAACCTCTCGACCAAGGGCATCCTGTGAAGGACGAACAAATCCCATGAAAATGTAACATTCTACATGTCGAGAGGTAATGCATGGTGCTATTCCATCGAACAAGACGCGGTTAGGTGGAGTAAGAATAGTGCCATCTTCAAGGTTGAGATACATCAGGTTTGGGGCAAGTTTCCAGAGGAGCGAGTCTGTTTTGATCTCGAGATATTCAAGACGAATGGAGAGGCGCCGTATGCAATCATGTTGTCTCGAGATGTACTCAAGAGCCTTGTTCGTAATGTCTGATGGGATGTTTCTCGTATGGCGAAGAGAAACAGATAGTGCGGCAGCTCCAGATCGTATCAAGAGTTCAGGCACCAAATCAAGGCAGGACTCCTTAATTTCGGTCCACAATGAGTGATCTCCAAGGACCATACACCTCCAGCTCCCACATACACTGGCCAAAATTATGTGACCTCCATAAACCCCACGAAATGAGCTATGTGGTTCACCATTCCACAACTCCCAATCGTCATCTGCTACTGGAGGAAGATCGCATCGAAAGATCCTTGAGAAATTTTCAACTGGGAGACGTGAAATTGGTGCGAGCATGTTACATTCCCGTCTGTAACAACCTTGCCTGCTCAGCTAGTTCTCGAAGTTTGGTAGTGATTATATCGCATTGTGCTTGGGCAGGGTCGTCTTTATCGCTAGGCAGGGCCGAGCTGGTATTTAAACCGAAGAACGTCACACGCGACAATGTGATGATGATTCAGATGATGATTCTCATTGTTACGTCTAAACCTTTCTTGCTGTATCCTGCTCCCATTCCCAACGGTCGCCAGCCAGTCGCTCTGCTCGAGATACATGCTTCGAGGTGCAACTAATTCTTGCGCATGTGCAAGAAAAACTAGAACATAACACGAATCGTCGTTAAATACCAGCCACAAGGATGAGCGCCCTCTAAATAAATGCGTACAACCACAGAGCCTTACGCTTCATGATACAAAATCCAGTCCCAATAATACAAAGGCAGTTCAGCACGCCTCTCCAACCTCATCACTTGACCCAAAACCGCCTCACAGTCCCCAACTCCTCCGCCCCCTCCTTCAACGCCAAAATATGCGCCAACGTCGGATGCTTCGACGCCCTCCAAACGACCACATCGTCCAGCGCACAATTCGCATCCTTCCGCTCCTGCAGCCAGACCACCAGCCGCTTCCACCACCGCTCGATGCACGTCGCGTCCACCTCCACCCGCATCAGCTTCGGGAACGGCACGTCCTGCGCCGATGCGGTGCGATGTTTCTGTTTACCCAGGGAGGTGGGCGCGGGCCAGGCTTTGAGTGCCTCGAGGAGGGGCTCGAAGAGGTTGGTGCATTGGAGGCCTTCGCGGCCGGTGACGCACAGCGCTTCGAGCTGGGGCATGTGCCGGACGCATTCGCTCCAGTCTTCGGGTGTAAGCGATTCGTGACATATAAAGTTTTTACAGTGGGATAGAGGTAAGAGCTTAATTACCCCGCAGATGAAGCCCTTCAGAAGGGGTGTATTGCCTATATGGATCCACTTTAATCGAATATGCTGCCATACCCCATGACCTGGTCGGGTGTGATTGTAAGATACGTTGATCGTGTAACTGGCCTCTCGGTATTCCGAGAGGAAAATTTGTGTGATCGGACCTCGCTCGTTGCAGGGCTTGGATATCGTAGTTACGCTCTGCTGGGCGAGATGTGCGTTGCCATCGAAAAAGGTCAGATTGAAGTGTTGTGTATGCTCAAATGATGCCCAGTCGAGGAAGGTGTGTATTTCGGATGAAGTTCCTTTGAGATCGACTGTAATAACGGACTCTTTCAAGGTTTCGGGTATGGGGTGGTTATCGCCGGTGGGGGTTGGCAATGCGTTTTCAAATGTCAACCGCTGTAAGTTTGGCAGAGCCGAGAGAACGATGTATAGTTGCTGGTATGTAGGCCTGTTATCTGGATTTAAAATCTCCAGATGATTGACAGAAGACAGACTGGGAAGTGAAAGTAGATCCCACGAGCTCTCTACTTCGCAGAACTTGATGGAAGCCAGGCGTGGTGCCGATCCAGCGAACAGAGAGCGACCCACAGGTGGAACAAAACCTCCCCAGGATAATGTACAACTCTCCAGAATAGGGGCGGGTTCCCAAAGTACTGAAACCCTCCAATCTTGAATAGAATATGAGCTCAGGATGATGTTGAGGTGTCGGATGCGATGACGTTGTTCAGCAATCAGTTCGAGAGAAGAACTAATCAGCTCGTCGGGGCACGTCGAGAATGAGCCTGAAAGCTGTAGAAAGACTGAGAGCGGTATAGCCCCTGATCTGTTGATGAGCTCGGGCGCTAAATCAAGATAGGCGTCGCTGATGATGAGCATCGCCCAAAGTCTGTGATCTCCGAGGACCAAGTTCCTCCAACTCCTGCATACACTAGATAGCGTCATGTGCATCCCATAAATCAACCCAAAGGACAAAACCTCTTCATCGACATCCTTCTGTGAGGGGAGGGAGAATGAATACGGTATGCAATGCTGAGCGATGATCGAGAAGATCTCTGGTGGAAGACGAGAAATGGGTGCAAGTTGGTTGCGTTGGGTTCGAAGGTCCCTTGCCTCCTTGTCAAGGAATTGAAGCCTGGCATCGATTTTATCGCGTAGAGCTTGTTCAGAATGGTCATTGTTGGCGAGTGGCTCGGATGTCTCAAATGGAGCGGTGGGGCTATCCCTTGAGACCCTGCGTTTATGATTCACTACACCTTGTGAATTCGCAGCCTCTCGACGCGGAATTGGTCTTACTGTGAGGTGCTAGTACGATTTGCTAGGCTGATGGAAGAAGAAAGCTGGTAAACATTCAAACGCTGCCGGCCACGCGCCCTAGACCCACATGAGAGTCACGCGTCACTCGTATACGCGCGCTTTCCAACTGTTTCATTTCCGATGCTGAGCGCTGAGGACCAACTCGTGCGTATGGGGTTATCAGGTAGCGGGGAGTTGCAATGTCGATGGTGTTGTCGTTGAAGGGGAATTACCACACGTGACTCTACGATCCTATACGTTCTCGCTTAAGGATGGGTTCTGACATGGCGCAGAACATGGCAGGAATACAGAGACAAAATATGGAGTGCACCGAAAAGGAAAAACAATGGGCGAGTTGCAGATACTTTGCACATGGAAATAGTATACAGCATTGGGGCACGAGGCTGCATAACATCCGCGGGGCGGAATTGCTAATGGGGTGGATGCATGAGCATGTCAATTTTGCTTTCAAGAACTCTGCCATTTAGCTTCATTTGTGTAATATTGCCATCAGCCTGAGTGGTGCTAGCTGCTTCGGTTGACGACAATGCCGAGAGTCTCGTTCCTGGCTCTACTTGCACCCAGCTTTTTTATACGGCATTACAGTGAAAATCCTGCCTTTGTTATACTGAAGAACGGCACAAAGGAGCTTAGGATGAACTCCCTGTCGCGCGCGAGACGTCCAAAACTTGTCCAAAACGCGCAAACGCGAGTGTGACGCGCGTGGCTTGAGAGCGGGTGTCACGGTCACATGACCCAAACGCGGTTTGGATCCCAATTTCAGGGCTGAATTTCAAGGGGGCAACGATGCCTGCAAAATCTCGCTTACCGCGCCTTCAATCTTCACCACCACCAACCCGCATCCCGGCCCCCAAGATGGCTGGCCTCAAACGAAAAGCAGTGGACGACGAAGAGGACCAGGAGGAGCAGCAGCCGCGCAAGGTGCCTGCCATCGCCGCGGCAGGAAACGCGAATAGGCCGATCAAACCTTTGCAGCAGAGGGCGACACGGTCTGTAAGCGCTGCGGCTTCGACGAGGACGGGGATAGCACGGCCTGCAGCAGGAGCAGCAGCGTCGACGGCAGCACGGAACGGACCGGCAGGGAGACAGCCTACTACCAGGGGGACAATGGCCACACGGTCAACGACAAGAGGGAAAAGCGCGCCACTGCCCACTGCAGCAGCCCGACCGCTCGCCAAATCAACAACGGCAGCCCGTGCTCCCGGCGGACGAGGAACAACTCTGGGACCCATCCAACGTGGTGGGAGTGTTGCACAGGGGGCCATGCGAATCGGCGAACTCCAAACTCAGCTTGGGAGCATTGAGAACGCAAGAGCAGCTGACAATGCGCGTCTGTCGGCGGAAATGGCTGCTGAACGAGCAAAGGTGGCCGAGCTGCAGGCGAATCATATGGCTGTCACGCAGGAGCTAGCGTTGGCGCGTTCTCAGGAACTCAATCAGCGTCGGGAGCTACATGCCGCGAGCGATATCATTGAAGACCTCAAGAAGAAGCATGAGGGAGAGATAATGGAGCTGGAGCAAGATTCGAGGAGGAAAGCCAAGGAGATTCGAGAGCTGACGGAGGATCTGAGAGTTTGTCGGCAAGATTTGGATAGGGAGAGGGCGACCGTTTCCGCGCTCAAAGTGACAGTATCACAGCAATCTACCGCCCATCTCACACTGACATCGCAAAACAACGCGTTGCAAGCCCAAAATAGTGCACTACAGTCGCAACTGGACACGTACTCTCAGAACGTTTCAGACCTCGCCCTCAAACTCGAATACGCTCAGAAGGAGATTGAGAAGCTAAAGATAGAGGCAATGGAGAGCGAGGCAGTGAGGAGGAAGCTGCACAATATGGTGCAGGAGCTGAAAGGGAACATTCGAGTGTTCTGTCGTGTGCGGCCTGTCCTGTCATCAGATCTACCGAGTGGCACTCTTCCACCAGCAGAAGTGGAACGAAGAAAGAAAGACCTCCAAGCGAATATGACCTTCCCCGATAAGTTCAACAGGAGGGAGATTGCAGTGGAGCAGATTAGCGAAAGCGCCACTGGTCAGGAGAGACGGGAGGTTTACAACTTCAACTTTGATCGGGTATGCTCCTCATCATACTGCACATCAGCACTGTTGACACCCCTGCATTTCTAGGTCTTTGAACCTGACAGTACACAAGCAGAGGTATTCGAGGAGGTCTCGCAGCTCGCACAGAGCTGTATAGATGGCTACAACGTCTGCATCTTCGCCTATGGCCAGACCGGTTCTGGCAAATCGTTCACGATGGAGGGTGGCTCGGTGCGTGACTACTCTCCTCTTTTTCCGCACTGCAACTGAACCATCTACTAGACCGACACAACATGCGGTATGATCCCACGAGCAGTCGAGCAAGTCTTCCGCGTCGCAGAGTTCATGAAGACCAAAGGGTGGGAATACAAACTAGAGGGCCAATTCCTCGAAATCGTAAGCCTCACACTCCCCTCCTCCCCTCTGGCCAGTTTTGCTCAGTGGCACGCATGCATGTGTAGTACAACGAGACCATCAACGACCTCCTCGGCAAACACGAGTTCGACAAAAAGAAGCACGAGATCAAGCACGACCCCAAGACCGGCTCGACGCGCGTCACGGACGTGAACGTCGTCCCCCTCCACTCGCCCTCTCAGGTCCGTTCTCTGCTCGCCCTAGCCCAATCCCGCCGGAGTGTGGCCTCGACACTCGTCAACGAGCGTTCCTCGCGTTCCCATTCCGTGTTTACGCTACGGATATCGGGTGTGCATGTCGGACTGCCTGCGTCCTCCGGGGACAGCAGCGCTGAGGGTGTCAGCGTAGCCGTAGCGGGTACCGGAGAGAAATGCGAGGGAAGTCTGAATCTGGTGGACCTAGCCGGTAGCGAGAGGCTAAACGTCAGCTTCGCAAACGGGGCGGATAAAGAGCGCGTCCGAGAAACGCAAAACATCAATAAGAGTCTTAGCGCGCTCGGAGACGTTATTGCTGCTTTGGGAGAAAAGGCGGACAAGGCGGATAAGCATATTCCGTATAGAAACTCAAAGGTGAGGTGTTTTTGCTTTAGTGAGCTGAGCTTCGCGGGACTGCGGTTTTGCTGATTGTTGGGTTGATTTTAGTTGACGTTTTTGCTGCAAAATTCGTTGAGTGGGAATTCGAAGACGTTGATGATTCTCAATGTGTCGCCGTTGGCGACGCATTTGCAAGAGTCTTTGACTTCGCTGCGGTTCGCCACCAAGGTATGTTATGCCCTTTTATATTGACTTGGGGAGGCATCTGATATCCATCCGTAACTAGGTGAACAACACGCAAATAGGCACAGCGAAGAAGCAAGTCAAGTCATAACCTTGGTTGTTTATATGATTTCCACGGGCGCTCTCTTGAGAAACCTCACCACACTCGCAGAGCACCCTACCCTCTAACCATTTGTAGTCATCACGCGCGTTATCATACCCCTCCCGCTCTGCTCCCTCGTTGACCGCAGTTATTCACCTCGTCAGGCTTTGTGGTTGCCATACCGACTCGTCAAGCGTATCTCTGTGTATAATGTAGTTTGCATTGACTTTATTTTGGATAGCTTTCTGAGAATGCATCTTTCTGGACTATAAACTCTATACTTCCCGCTGACACTTTCCCTCGTGGAACTTTGTGAGCGAGTGACTGCAAGTGGTAGCATTGATAATAAACAAGACAAACTACATCAGAACCAAGAACACAAAGCGTAGAACAAAGCAGAGTACGATAAATGGTATCAAGCGTCCAAGTTTATCTCGAACCTCTAAAACCGGAATAAATACCATAAAGTGGCCTAGATATCACGGTACTTGGCGTTCCATCTCCTGTCCTCCTCGGGCAAATCCAGCTCATAAGGAGCCAGATGCTCAGCGACGCTTGTGAATTCTTTTTGGATCAAATCGATGTGGTTTTGGGAACGGGGTTTGATGCGGATGGGGCAGAAATCTGGGATGGCGGTGATGCCCTGTAACAGCGCGGTACATTAGTGCATCTAGTTGTGGAGCGACGAGATGTGTGGAGGATGAACGCACGGGAGAGTGTTTATCAAGGTCTGGGAAGACTTCTTTGCCGGTCTTGGGGTCGATGTGGGGCAGGAAGTCGAATGCCCATACCCAAAGGGCAAGGTTCATTTCCTATGTAGACTAGAGTGAGCAAACTCGCAACGTATTGGTGAGGATGAGGTGTCTACGTACCATCGAGGTCTTGGCGAAAGTAACACCGGGACATACACGACGGCCACCACCGAATAGTAGGTTCGCTTTACGCGCTGGGTCATCTTCGACGTCTGGCCTCACGCCGAGAGGGTGCTTGAGGAATCGTTCGGGTATGAATTGGTCGGGTCTGTCAAAGTACTTTTCGTCGTGGAAGATACGGCCTACCGGGATAAATTCAGTGAGATCGATTTCATTTCTAAAGTGAAAATATGGAAACGCACGGAGGTTCATGAAGAGAACTGTGCCTTTGGGGTAGAAATAACCGTCAATAACTTCATCTTGAACCATCTCGTGGGGAAGACCAAGGTTAGCTACCGGACGGTATCGGAGGACTTCTTCGATGAAGGCATTTAGGTAAGGGAGGTTTGGAATGTCGTCCCATCTGGGAGTACGTTGGTTCCCAACTACTCGGTCAATTTCAGCTCGAATCTTCTTTTGTGCTTCAGGGAATGAGACCAGGCAAAGGGCGATGCCTTGAAGAGTAGCTGAGGTCGTGTCGGATCCTTCGAGTAGTGTGCCACCGATGTTGCTGTGGCCATCCGTTAATTATCAGTCCCAGGAGCTGGAAACGAACTTACGTTAATAGTTCTCTTGTCGTAAGTCCCAAGTCCTTGGCATTTTGTACGGCGTCCTCCATGAAACAATCGGCACTCAAACCTCTTGCCAATCGCTTCTCGACCATAACCAAAAGTCTTTCATACAATTCTTCGTGTAGCTTGCGGACATGGTTGGCTGTTCGCTTCCAACCTGCCCATCGCTCAGGAATGTATTTGAGGATAGGGAAGATGTCAACGGGAGGTGCAGTTCCGAATTCGAGAGCGTTCATGAACATCCTTTGGACGTGGAGGAATTCGGCGATATCTTTGGAGCGATAGTTGGTGCCACGTGAACCGTAGATGACAGCCATTGCAAACGAGGTGGTGTATCGTGGAATGTGTTCATACCAGTTCTAATTCGTTCAAGCGAGCGACGATTCCTCCGTCAATTTAACTGCCTTGCACAAAATTGGATGTCTAGACTTACCTCTGGATCGTGGCAGAATTCCCACATAAGCTGAACAGCTTCAGCCCTTTGGAGATCCTTCTTTTTCCTCAAGTTTTCGTTGTTGATACTTTGAGCGGAAGGCTTTCGGAGAATCTTCCATGTTTCTCCGGCTGATGCGGCAAAGATCAGCAAGGTATTTAGATTCACTTAAAGGCACTTACCAGTGTGGCCAGTCCCAAGGTTCATGTCGTTAGGTGTGATCATGTCTGCAATGGTAGATTTGGGCCGATTGGAGGTAGACCAACTGTGCTTTTCGAATACTTCTCGAACAGCCGAAGGAGAGTTGAGTACAATGATTGGTAGTTGGAACACCTTCAACGAGAAGATGTCACCATACTCGCGGGCTATCACAACATTAGGTCGCTATAATTCGCGATTGTTACTTTTGGAAACTCACCCCACTCTGTGAACTTCAAATGTGGTCTTTCGCGCGGGAAGGTGAGGGCATTGCCAAAGAATGGGAGAGCACGTGGGCCAGGAGGCATACCACGATGTCTCAATCCCGACGCGAAAGCACCATAAACATAGTAGAGTAAAAGACCTCCACCCGCGAGGACTGCGAGTTGAACAAAGTTGGAATACTCCTTGAATTGAGTCACTGCAAGGTCTAACGAGGGGAGAGTCATTATAGTGGAGATTGTATGGGGGCAGCAATCCTCTCTCCAAGAACTTATATGATTCGTTGATCCTCCGCAATGTATATTTCCACGAACCGAGAGGGAAGATTGAGCATGGATAGTGGGCCGAAGGGTCAAATCGAACTGATTGAGTGCTGTATCAGGCGCGGGTCTTTTGACCCATTTAGCCATAAAATTGATTTTTCCCGACGTACAATAAGGGATGGGTACGCCTGATGCACACAAGTTCAGTGTAAACAGCGAAGGCGTGAGGGGATCTGGACATTGGATGCCAAGTTGGTATTAGCTGCGGTGATTGACTAACGCAAGGCGGACTGCCACCTGTCTTTGAACGCTTTGACGAGGTCAATTTGCCATACGGGAATTAGTGCACAGACGGCCGCATATGTAGCTGGTGCTATCTCTCCGATGTTATAGTATCTGGTATCAGTGATGATGGTGGTTTGGTTCGGAACCGATTCCCATTTCTGTTTGTTCTTGCATGTTTGGTCACCACCCCATCGTTCTCTTCATCATTTCCCCATGGACCGAGAGAACACGCTCACTTCATCTGCGGAATGGGCAGGCTTGCCAGCTGCTTTGCACGGCAACCGAACAGACCAATTTCATTGAATCACCAACCTAGCGGGCTTCGTTCCCACATAGATATCATAGCGCTACTGGCATAATTGGACTCCTCTTAATGAAATTCTCTGATGCGCTAATCATATACCATTTTTAGATCGTATGATCACCATATGTTGCAGATCCTTCCTCGTACTATCCATTCACGTTTGTATCACCTAACGCCGAATAGTGTCATCTATACGCTGCCTGATTGGGTGAAGAGAGGTGCTACACGTCCAATATACACTCTGGTGTGAGTCCCTTTCCCTTTTCTCCTTATGGCATTGCATCCGACTCCTACTGTCAGTCAGCGCGAGCATCGTCAATAGAATGAGCTTTTAGTCTCCAAGTTCTTGAATCTGTTATTGCTTACGGGCAAACCATCAACATGGTTCCCGCAGTACTCTTATTACACGCACAACCCATTCAATAATTGTATTGGATCCGACGACAATGGAATGACACACCGTGTGCGATTCCACCTTACCGGGTCACCGTGCGTGGTTATGCGGAGAATTATGCTTCTTTTCAGCCAATAATACTCGAGTTCGATGAATATCGACTAATATTGATCGTTGATGAGTGGCGCAAAGCCACTCTTCGGTTCAAGGTAATCAAGAAGTCATTGCGACTTAATAGTACCTCGGGTTCCAGCAGAATGCTTGTTCCGTTTTTGCTATCCTAACTTCTACTGTCATGCTGAACGTTTCGACGGTCGTTGGTGCAGTGACACTATGGGCAATCTGGAAGTTGTGGTGTCGCATTGTGGTGAAGTCGCCCATGAAAACGCTAGATGGCCCGCCGGCGCTATCCTTCGTGACTGGTACGCCGCCCTGTGGATACGGAACATCCTACACTCAAAATTATCTTCCTAGGAAACATCACTCAAATGAATGACCCGGATGGTTTGGCTTTCAATAGGATGATAGTAGACAAGTACGGAGGCGCTGCAAAGATCTACGGTTTTCTCGGGGTACGCCGGTTGCTCCCTGACACACGCACCTGAGTGCTTATCTATTTCATGACTGCAGGACGAGCAAATATATTTTTCTGACCCCCTTGCCCTAAGACACATAGTCGTAAAAAACCAGAACATTTTCGATGAAACAAACGTTTTCCTTGAGTGCGAACAATTCGCTATCGAAATTTTAATTTGAACCTCACCTTGAGTCGCCAGGATTAATCGAGTTATGTTTGGGGACGCGTTAACAGCGGTCAAAGGTCTGTCACCTCAGGCTTCTAACGCCGACGCCTCTTCTTAACCATCTCCTCCAGGCTTCCATCACAAAAAACAACGGCGCATCCTGAATCCAGCTTTCGCAGCCTCACATATGCGTGACCTGGTCCCTATTGTATCAAACATAGTTGTTCAGGTAGGCTACCGCGCTGGATTAAGGGATCATGAAGAAGGCTAAATGACCCTTGGGTAGATGTCTGATCTCATCGAGCGGGCCGTCAGGCGTGGGGAGACAACAGTAAACGCCTTGGACATTATGTGGCGCACAGGAATTGAGACCCTAGGCCATGCAGGTCTTGGATATTCTTTCGACGCGCTAAATGAGACGAAGCGCAGCGTATACACAGATTCAGTGAAAGACATGTTGTAAGTGACAGTTAACTCCGCCCAGCTCGATAAGCACGCTAACTGTCAATAGCCCCACATTAGACAAGATGGGAATACTATTGCTCTTCCTGCCTCTTGTCTCGCGCCTCGGGTCAGAAGCGTTCAGACAAAGGTTTATCAGGTCCATCCCGTGGCAGAAGCTCAAGGACTGTATTAGGCTCGTGGACATCATCGACGACAACGGGAGGAAGGTGTTGTCCAAGGGTCGAGCTGCTCTTGCGCTTGGCGATGACGCCAATTCCCAAAGAATCGGAAAGGGCAAGGACATCATGACCCTACTACGTAAGCACTCCACTTCAAAACCTACACTGAATGCTTATCGAGGTGTTGTCATGCCGTAGTAAAGGCTAATGAATTGGCATCTGAGTCTGATCGTTTACCCGACGCAGAAGTTATTGCCCAAATCAAGTAAGATCTGCTGCTCGCTTGCCACTCTAGATCTGGGACGAGCGTTGGGCTGACTTGCCTGTAGCTTGCTAATTTTTGCATCTGCGGATACAACGTCCAGCACCATGACCAAAGCAATGGAGCACCTGTCTAGGAATCCTGATGTTCAGGAACGCTTAAGACGAGAAATTTTAGATGCGGTTCCAGACATTGGGGCAATGACCTATGATACATTGGAGAACATGCCACTGTTATCTGCAGTAATCAAGGAGACCCTTCGCCTGTAAGTCATCGGCATCACCTTGCACGCCTACCTAAGTGGCTCAAACTTTTCAGGAATCCTCCTGTTATCAAAATGGAGAGAACGTAAGTTCCTCCACAAGCCTATATCTTCACAAACGTAACATACTAACGCCACTTGTTAGCGCGACAGAAGATACCGTTGTCCCTCTATATTTCCCGGTGATAGGTACTGATGGGAAACCTATTACCGAAGTGCACGTTCGAAAGAATCAAAACGTTATCATTGGGATAGGGAATGTAAACCGCCATAAACGCATTTGGGGCCCTGATGCAGATGAATGGAAGCCTGATCGTTGGTTGAAGCCCCTCCCTGAATCCGTTACAGACGCCCATATTCCTGGTATTGTTCCTCACATGTACGTCAAAGTCGGTGGTTATATTGGAACGGGTTGACTGAGCGCATCGCTTCTAGTATGTCGTTCTTGGCTGGAGAACGTGCATGCATGTAAGTCTTGGCCCTGCCAGCCAAATCCTAATTTACTGACGATGTCATTCAGTGGTTATGCCTTTGCTTTGACGGAAATGAGTAGGTCCCCTTCATGGCTCCAGGTCCGCCGATCTGTCTCACACGACATCACAGAGGTCATCCTATCGATTTTCATTTCGAGGTTCCACTTCTCCCCCAGCGACAAGCCTGTATCGTGGAAACTTGGAGCTGGAACACAGTACCCTGTGGTTCCCGGAAAGGGCTCACAGCTCCCACTAGAAGTCGGCCTTGTATAGAGCACGGAAAGTAGTTCTGTCGTTTAATTTGCTTCATTTAAATATTATCGCCTCCTGTGATCACGGAAGAGCTGCATACAATACTGGAGCTTGCGAGACGCTGGTCTTATCAAATAATTCCTCTATAAGTGACTTGTAGCATGAATACTTCCAATAGCATCAGGCATCTTGTTTAATAGAGCGCCCGCAAATAAGGTCACAGGCCCTGCACCTTGTCCTGCACAGTTAGTACTACACCTCGACCCTATCTAATGCGACTTTCCCATGGCCACATTAATGTAGATTTACGGTATTATCCGGCGGAGTTGTCGTCGGAGTCCTATTTTTCTTCTTGACCCGTCGCATTCTCGGCTTTTTCCCAACGCGTAATATATCATGCGCGTCACCCACACCGACACAATGTTACTTAACCAGGACAGCACCGACACCGACATTCCTTATCGTCCACTAGGAACTTCACAACCAACGCGCCCAGTACATTTTCATCAGTATTCAAGTCCCTTGCACAATCATAAACCTTCTTGTCTTGCCTGCGTCGGGAACACTTAAACTAGTTAACGATAGGTCGCAGGGCCTGACCAATCTGAGCTCGCCATCACAATGAACTCGACCGTATTGTCCTTGTATCAAATAACTCGGCTGAAACACTTTCCTTTGCTTCTCCGTCATTCCTGGGTGTGTTCTCTCATTGTCCCGATTACATGCATTCAACACACCACCTTTCCCTCTTCCACAGGTTCTCACCTTGACCATTCACCCCATCAAGCATTATCCGTGCTTCGCAGCACTGTGCTAACCCTGGATCCTGGAGCATTCGTCGGCAGTTTTCCTCAACGAATACTCAGTCTCCTCACCACGAAGGTGGCTAACCTTCTGGTTTTGAGCTCTGCTATAGATTTGGATAGACGACTCGGATAGAACCACTTCAGCTTCAATTGCTCAAAAACGAGTTCAGGAGCGAACCCGGTACCAAGGAGTCACTGGCGCATCAGCGACACGGATTTATTCCAGAGGGTTTGATGCTGTGGATTTCGAACCCGACGAACTCTGTTGGTAGTTGCTAAAATCCCTTGACGCTCCACACGACGTCGCAAAGGGCCGAAAATTAGGGCTCGTAGGGCAAGTGAAAAGTCGCGTGGGCATTTTGGCTCTGATAGTATGATGTCATCAATAGTATCGACGCTGCGACCCTCGACGTCGCTGCTTCAGCCTTCTTCTTTGTGATTCAGGTGAGGGTTCTGCTCCAACTTGCCAAACATCCTGCAGGAGCATGCAGCGTTGAGCAGATTTCTACACATAGGCATACCCATTCGTGTGGTAACAGAGTCGCTCACACGCATGCCAAAACAACCCGACTTCTAGCTATCTAGGCCAACACCTGATGTATATGCCCGGCGTGCCCGGAAGAGCTCAGCAGGTGCGCCTAGTTATGCCTATGTAATCCGGTTACAGTGACTTACTCCTTGAATATGATAAGCTTTATGCTGGAGGTTCAAATGGTCTCTTGCTCAGAATAATGTGTTTGTAGTTCGTCGTGGTATTTTATTTTCAATCCCGTTGAATTGATTTCTGACTTGTGGTTTTCACTGATGGATTATTTGGCTTTGGCTGATTACAGGGTGACAATTCGCTGTATTGCGTGAATCGCCTATCCTGAATAATTTCAAGTATAGGCCTGTCATAGGGTCTCCATTAAGCAGTTTCACAATATGCTTCGTGACTTTCCTTGTGCATTCCAGCGAGGCTCACCCTTAGATGAAAAAGTTTGAGGCCCGCGTATATCCCTTCCTTCAGCGTGTGTTTTCGATCAAAAAATTGTGTGCAACATTCAGGTAGCGGCTAAACCCGTGCACAAACATAGTCTGACTGGCATGTTTTTATCGCACATAATCGTCGACAAAATATAGGTGCACATAGATTAGATGAGGGGACGTATACTTGGCTTACAAACCCATAAACTCGAGGCCAGCTCAATTGGTTTGCGGAGGCCAAAGGAGATAGTAGTGATAACATATTTCTCTGCGTAGTATCTTCTGTAGCCGACTATCTGCACGTTGCAAACCAGTTCCTACTGGAGCGGGATCAACTCTGTTGGACTTCGAGTGGAGAGGGTCGCAAACAATCATTGACTTCTTGATGATCCCCACTAAGAAAGCGGTAGGGGTAGATGCGTTTGGGATCCTACGCAAGTGATGGCTAACCCTCGCCCTTTGTCACGAGCCGATTGAACCCCTGAAAGTTAATGTCGATTCGGATAATCGGGGTGCGATACCTACATGCAAGTAGAGAGGTTTTCTAATTACTTATAGTTGGTTGTAGATGGGTTCCTCCTCAGAACGCTCTTCACTCCTTCCGCTTGAACTCACCTCATCACTATGGTTTTCTCCTGGCTACACACGTTTATCTGGTATGCTGTCTCATACCTATGGCAGGTCATCTACAATATCTTCTCGCCCCCCAAGGTGTGTCGTGGTCCTCCTAAGCATTGCTTTCGATACTGACGATGTAATTCAGCCCGACCTCGTGCAAACACGGGATACCATCGTTTCCTTCCTAAAACGCTGTAACCTTCCGTTCCCTGTGGTTCCATACGACAAGGAGTTTGAAGAGCAATGCAATGAGTTTTGTCGACGCCGTGGGTACCCTTTGAAGGGGAAGCACGGAATTGGCGGGCCATTCATGGTATGCGGCGTGGTCATGGCAAGAAGCGCATACGGGCACCTCCCCAACATCGATAACCAGATCTACGTCTCCGTTTACACCGCCTTCCTCGTCTATCTGGATGACGTCTTCAATAAGGACATCACTTTAGTCCGAGACTTCAACGAGAAGTTCATCGCCAACAAGCCGCAGGCCAACAAAACTTTGGACGGATTTGCACATATGCTGCGGGAAGATACGCCAAGGTTGTTCCACAAGGTCGTCTCCAATATCATCATCACATCGACCTTGAATCTGGTCACAGCGTTGCTGCTGGAGAACGAGACGCAAGGCATGAAGGTCAGTACTTACCAAGGAGACCTCCAAATTAGCAAGCTAACGCAGACCATAGCTCCAACATAGTGCCGTAGGGTACCCTACTTTCTCTCGCGTGATGTCCGGAGCATCAGAGGCCTACGCTCTCTTCTCTTTCCCTAAGGAGCTTCCTTTGCAATCCTTTATTCAAGCGTTGCCCGAGATGATGATCTACATCAACAACGGAAAGTGAGCACACGAGAGTTTTCGAGCATTTGGACTCAGCTAATTATTCCGCCATCAAGTGATATCCTATCATTCTACAAAGAAGATAGCGACGGCGAAACTGTCAATCGACCATCATGGTTGGCGGAGTGCCATCAAGTTAGCAAGAATAAAGCCCTCAAGATGCTCGAGGACGCCGCGGTTGAAGCGCACACCCGCATACTCCAGACATTGAAACCGCACCAGGGTGCATATGAAGCTTATAGCGCGTTCAGTAAAGGCTATATTGGCTTCCACTCCGGCCTACAAAGGTACAGGCTGCATGAATTGAACCTCGGAGAGAAAGGAAATGCGTAATCGCCTACGAAAATCATCCACGGTTTACACCACCCGCCATCGTGCGGGAGCAGCATGCTGTTTTGTACACTGTCTTTTTTTTAGATAGATATCATCAGATGTAATTTTGATTGCCATTCCGCAATGCATTGGTCACTTCCCCCAACATTTGAAGACCTGCGGGTCTCTGGAATCTGGAACTTTAGATTGATTGACTGTTACCCGAGTGATAGCGATGAATGGACATCAAAGAAGCGAAGGTCCTAAACAAATTGATTTGTCCTTGTTTTGTATTCCACGCAACAACCATGCACAAACAAAAAGACTCGAAATTCCTACTCTTTCTTGGCCTCGTGTTTGGAGATTAAAGCCAGTTTGAACTTAATCTCCGGACAAGAAGGAATAGGAGCTATCTCGTGTCTGCAAGTGTAAAAAATCCTTTCTTATATTGACTTTTGCCCAGGAAAAAACTGGTAGGCTTGTTGGCGCATTACAGTAATGCTAGTAGTATTCACTCCTAAATTCACATCTGTCATCGCAGGGGACACTTGCTTTAAGACATCAAATAATGGAGGAGGTCGTTATCAGTGAACTTTTTACTTTCGGCCTTCGCCAGTGGATCAATTCACCAAACGTCATGGCCAACTTTCCAAAAAGACCTTTACCCCAAAGGGCATCAGAAATATGGGAATTTGATGTGACTGACAACCATTTGGGGTGACACGAAGACATCATACAGTAAGGTGCTATTGCACTGAATGACACCCTTGAGACGAGGTGGTTGACCGAATGAAGTCATACTACGTAAGCATGCCACGTGTCCATCCTGAAGTGGGTGACCCCAAAGAGTGGTAGGTGTTCGCACTAAGTTTGTGGCCCCTGAACTTACTCGAGCGACGCGGAAGGGCAGATAAATCGACACAAGAGCGGTAGCACATGGTGAATGCACTGCGGATTCGATTGTGTTGCGATCATCTACCGGAGATAAGTTGACAGCGCCAATCCAACCCCATATATTGATCTTCTTTTAGCGCTCGTCGACCATACATCACACCAACCTGAGTTATCTAAACTGACTTAGCAGTGTCCATCATCCTCTTAGTGATCTATGAGCGGGGGCGGGCACCATTCTGCAGGTGCACGTTCCCTACGCCAAATGGCTGGTTAACCCCCTTCGAATATAGACACTCGTTGAGCGTGCAGGGGGTGCGATTCGGTTTGATTTGCAGTTCTAATCAGATGCGAGGAACAAATGACCTACCCGCCGTGATGGCCGCCGTTCATGCTCCTTAGTGGTGTCCTTTGAATATCGATTTCTTAATTGCGTACAATTCCCGTCTCACAAATCCTTTGCGTTACTCGCAACAGCTTTTCAGGCTCCAGACACCATGTGTCTACTATAAAGTTCTTCAAACAGCTCCGCGCCTCATTCACGACATGTCAACTCCTATACTGGACCTAGCATCGTATCCCCCTCCCGCACAGGCAGCCATCGTTCTCGGTGTGGGTGTGGTAGCTTACTATGGGTACAAAATCTTCACCATGGGGCTACGACAAAGGGGCCTGCCTCCAGGTCCTCCCGCGCTGCCGATAATTGGCAACTTGCTTGTCTTTCCTCGCGCCCTGCCTCACTTTCAATTCACAGAATGGGGTGAGTAAATACCTTTGGCTATACTTTCTATTTTACTGAGATCAGACAGCGAGAGAGTATGGCGACGTATTCTCCCTCAAGGTGTTGGGTCAAACAATGATTGTTCTAAATTCGCCGAACGTGGTCAGAGAGATCTTCGAGAGGAGGAGTTTGGCAAGTTGCAACCGTCCCAAGTCTACCATTGCCGATATTATTACGCCCAACAACTTGAACCTTGGAACTGGTCGCTTTGGTACGCATCTAGCCTAAACCAACGTTTCTTTCCTTGGACTAATCAGAGATTTCAGCAAACGAGGCATGGAAGGCTCTTAGAAAGGCGTCTGCTCAATGTTTGAGCAACGAAAATTTGAGGAAGAAGCGTGACTTCCAGAAGGCTGAGGCAACTCAGATGATGTTTGACTTCTACAATGATCCCGATGTGAGTTTCCATGATCTAATACTCTCTTTCGCCAATCTAAATTATATCAGAACTGGTACCACCACATCTCGCGATTCACAACTTCATACGCCATGGGTCTCGTCTATGGTCTCCGAAATACCAGTTTCAAATCAAAGGACGTCTCAGACTTCTTGACCGCTCAACGACTCTTCATGGAAGCGCTCGAATTCGGAACTATGCCCCCCGTCGATCTCATTCCCATCCTGAAATACGTTCCAGAATACTTTGCGGGGTGGAAGAGACAAGCTAACTACATCAAGTCACTTCATGACGAGTTGTATGGTCGCTTGGTCGATAGGGTTGAAGAACGAATGAAGAAGGGGTTGAGTATTGAATCATTCATGGAAGAAGCCATTACCAAGCAGCAACAATGGGGATTCAAGACCAGGGACTACTTGACGTGAGCTCTGGCCACCTTTTGGGTTTGAACCAGTCATTTTCTAACTGCTGCAACCACCAGAAACTTCGGTGGTACTCTCTTGGAAGGATCAGACACCTCGTCCGCAACTCTTCAATACATCGTCATGTGCTTGGTTGCATACCCTGAAAAGCAGAAGAAGGCTCAAGAAGAAGTTGATCGTGTTGTTGGTTCACAGAGAGCTCCAACATGGGACGACATTCCCAACCTTCCTTATGTTCGGGCCCTCATCGAAGAAGTTCAGCGCTTCCGCCCTGTCGCAAACCTCGGCCTCCCGCACGAGATGGTCCGCGATGAAATTGTCGACGGTCACCTCTACCCCAAGGATGCTGTTCTCTGGATGAACTTGTGTACGTTTCGCCTCTTTAGTGATAGTCCTCAAAGGTTGATTTCGAACAGACATGATCTTCCACGACGAGAGGTACTTTGAGAACCCGCACGACTTTGTCCCTGAACGATTCCTGCAACATCCTCTTGGCGTACGACCCGATATCGAAGACGACCCAGGACGTCGCGCCAACATGCTCTTCGGCGGCGGTCGACGCGTCTGCCCTGGCATCACATTCGCAAAGACGTCCATGGAGATGAACACCGTCAACTGGCTCTGGGCGTTCGATTTCCTTCCTGACGTTGATCCCAAGACTGGAAAAGAGATTTATCCTTCCGTCAACGACTACGCATCTGTATGTGCATCATGCGCTTACGTTCGTTCCCGCTGCTGACAGGTTGATAAACAGGGCATCACTGCTACACCCCAGCCATTCAAGTGCCGCATCAAGCCCCGTTCTGCTGCCAAGGCAGACATGATCCAAAAGGAATTTTCTCAAGCGGCGGAGCACCTCATTCCTTTCGAGCTGGACCTTTCTAAGGAGGATAAGGAATTCAATGCCAAGTACCGTGATGTGCAGCACTAGATACCCACTACATACGTAATTACCCTAAACACATGCATGCTCCCCTACCTCGTTCCAGACTTAGCCTATAAGTTTTTGTTTAGGTTTCAATTTTGGGAATTTATCGGGTTTGTGTTTTCTGCGGCTATTGTCCACTATTTTTCCGAAGAGCTTGCGATGATTTTAAGGATTTGGTACAATGGGTTGCGGAGGATTTGACTGCTGTGGGATGTATATCTAAGCACTCTCCTGCAGAGATCTCACGCACAACTCTAAATTTTGCAATACTGTTGCGAACAGTATTGATATGGCTATTTCTCCTCTCGTGACTCCAGAAGCGAGCTGCATTTAATAAATATAGATGAATTGGAAAAGATACATAAAAGCGACCTACCAGGGGTATAGTAAGTACCAGACTACTATGGCAACTGTCGAGGTTGGTCCTGAAGGCAGAGGAGATAGTACGTAGGAAGGATAAACAATCTTTAGTAGTGGAGGGATGTATCAGGGGAATAAAAGGATGTGAATAAGGTGGGTTGTCCAGGAAGTGCAAATGTTACAGCACTCGTCGGAAATTGGAGTCAATGAGGGCACTAGCATTACCTCCCACAAGGTTCGAAGGCGACCGCGTAGGCCGGGGGATAGACATTGTGTTTGTTGAGGAAGCGTGTCGACAGGCTCGAGGCTGATATTGTGGAGCGGGACTTCTATATACGGAGCATGGCGCAGTGGGCACAGCCAAAAACGGGTCGTTGTTCAACACAGCCATTTATCTGCTGATAGAAGGCGCGGTTAAGCCGGGTGAGCTCCCAGGTTGTAATGTGATGTTGATGTCGAGGAATGAAGATAAGCTGAAATCAACACCTGGAAAGGGCAAGATGGCGCTTCTCCAAACACTAGGCTTCAGACTTGTGGGAAGCTATCCTCGCAAGGGCGCGACGTCGTCACTGCCAGGGTCCCGCTCCTGCTCGAAGCCGGCGGAATCGACCCTTCTAGGGTACGAACCAGGCGGTGGAGCGCCTTCCCATAAGTCTGAAGCCTGTTTGAAGAAGCGCCATCGGTCCTTTTTCGGGTGTTGAGAACGGGCCATCTTTCAGCTTATCTTCATTCCTCGACATCAACACCCCATTGCAGCCTGGGAGCTCACCGGATCCCGATTGAAATGCGCCTTCTACTGACAAATCAATAACTGGATTGGACGACGACCCGTTTTTGACCGTGCCCACTGCGCCATGTCCCGTATGTAGAAGTCCCACTCCACGCCATCAACCTCGAACCTATCTGCGTACTTCCTCAACAAACACGACGTCTACACTCCAGCTTACACGGTCGCCTTTGAGCCTTATGGGAACGAATCGTTTATGACTCGGACACATCAACGCACAGGTGATGCGGACGAGTTGATTCAAAGGCGTTCACACCATGAAGTCTTCCGACAAGTAAAGGGAAAGCAAGAACTTGCGCCATGATCACGTCGAAGGCACCTCAGTGCGGTCGAACCCTTTACCTGTAGCTCCACTCCAATCATAGCAAATTTGCGTTGACTTTTTAGACTGTATGAGTGGTTATCTACCTGCGTACCCCTTTTGTGATGTCATAGTGCAGCTTCTTTCTTATCATTAGTTTTATGGCGCGGGTGAGTGTACAGAGTAGAGTAGAAATCGCGGCAAATCCCAGGAGGTTTATAGTGGTGTGCGAATTAACTAAGACGTAAAATGCTTAATGGCTGTGGACCTCTCTCCAAGCTGGAGTCGGGTGATTGTCCTCTACGCCTCCTAAAAATCGATATTAATATGAATATCTCAAGTTGTTCTCACTTACTGGCGATAAGCGAGGCAACAGATCGTTATATCCATTTGGCCCACTTTTTCACGAGCGCCCATCACCATCATCCGCAACCCCATCTCAAAATAACCGCATAAGTCAATGTCAGCGGAATCAACACGCGAATGGGTGTGCCGGCGTAGATGAAGATTGGAACGGTTCGGTCTGCGCCGCGCACCAGCGCAAAGGAAAAACTGCAACCGCCAAGATGTGCAAAGTCTCTTTTATCTCGGGGATACTCTAACTGGTACGCATACTATAGTACCGACCCCGCACTCCCCATCTTATTCTACACGGAGATATTTCGACATCATGGCCTGGCATATCCAATGCGGATGAACACATGTCAAGACACACCCATTAAATTAACCAAGACCAAAAAAAAATACAAGCGTAACAAGCACGATGATCCAGATTGGACGAGACTCTTCTAGCCACTATCACAAAACCCCAATATCCGAGTCACTAATTCAGACTCGCAGCAACAGATGCCCGCAGAGTGCGGATGTACTCCTCGTCAGCCTTGGACAGGTTAATCTCATACGGCGCGAGATGAACCGCTTGAGCGAGGAACTCTCTCTTGATGATGTTAACCTTCTCTTCCGACCTCGGTGTGATCGTGCACTTGAACGGAAGCGGGGTTGCGTTCACGCCCTAAATGTGGCAACAACAACAATAAATACGCGAATCGGTTAATAAGCGTCGCCGTTGCGCTATGACTACCGCTGAAGCAGGAGCAGACGCACCTCGGTGTACGCCCATATATCCGGCTGCACGATGCCCTTGGTGACGGGATCCCTTGCGGGCGTAAAGTTGAATGCCCAAATGAAGTTTGCCGCATTGATTTCCTGTCAAAAAGACGTGTATAGAACAGAACAGAGAGTCAGCCGAACGTGATGATCGCATCAGCCATCTCCTGTCAAACCACCACGCCAGCACAGCAACCACGTCGCACTCGTCATCGTGGGCGAAAGAAGCCCGAACAAGTGGCCCATCCAGGGACAGGCAAGTGGACCCATTACTGGCGAGATAAGAAGGATGGCAATGACAAGACAAAAACTTACAATGCCACCGCGCCCTAATTTGACTCCAGGGCAAACGCGCCGGCCTGCGCCGAACAGCATGTTGTCTCTCCGAGCCGGGTCGTCGGGGACGTCGGTGCGGACGCCGAGGGGGTGTTTGAGGTAGCGTTCTGGTTTGAATACTTCTGGTTCGTCAAAGTATCTTGGGTCGTGGAAGATGGCCCCTGGGGGGGTTGAGAGTCAGGATTGACGAAGAAGGGTGGAGTTTGGCTTACAGAGGTTCATGAAGAGTGCAGAGTCTTTGGGGAAGAGCATTCCGTTTATCTAACGATTGAGTCAGCGATAATCTAAGAAGTACGGGAAATGCTTACCACTTCGTCTTTGGCCATGGCATGGGGGATGGCCAAGGGACCCACAGGCCGGAAGCGGAAAGACTAGCAAAGCGAACGTGAGTTGATGCAAAGCACATGAACGCAGACTACCTACCTCTTGCACCAGCGCACGAAGATACGGTAGATCATCAAGATCCTCCCACGTCGGCGTCCTATGGGTGCCCACGACCGCGTCCATCTCCTCCTGAGCGCGTTTCTGCACCTCGGGATACGCGACCAAGAGAAGAATGATCCCTTGGAGAATGCCAGAAGACGTGTCGGAGCCTTCGAGTAACGTCCCACCAAGGTTCCTGAACGCCAAATCAGCCGCTGGACCTGAACCGATCGTCCCACACGCACCTCAGCATCGAGTCTGACAAGCCCCATTGCTTCTGATTCTTATACGCCTCCTCCATAAACGACCCGTTTTCGACGCCACCATCGACCCTCTTCCTCACCATACTGACCAAATGGCCAAACAGCTCCTCCTGCCTACGCTTAACATCCAGCACTTGCTGCTTCCAACCGGCCCACTTGTCAGGCACCCAGTTTAGGACGGGAAAGATATCGACCGGCGGCAGCTTGCCCATTTCCAGGACGTACATAAAGTCCAGCTGGACTTGGGTGAAGGTTTTGGCTTCGTAGCATGAGGAGCGGGGTGCGCGGTGGCCGTAGATGATGGCGAGGAAGAACGAGGTGGTCAGTCGGGATATGTCGTCGTAGAAGCCCTATTCACCCGCTCTGTTGAGTACAATTCATAAAGGTCGGCGAGTGGGCTTACCTCTGGATTGAGGACCATGTCGAGCATGAGGTGTGTAGCTTCGGCGCGCTGTGCGGGTCGGTATCGTTCGAGGTTGTCGGGCTTGAGCATCATCATTGCTGCTTTTCGTAGAGTCTTCCATGTTTCATCGGCTAGAGGTGTGATTTAATCCAAATAGCCTATGAATATAGAGGATCTACGCACCATATCGTGCAGTGCCAATGTTTTCGTTATTAGGGACGATAATATCCGCAATGATACTCGCCGGTCGATTCGAACTCGTACTCTTGCGATCAATAACCTCGAATACAGCAGTCGGCGAATTGAGAACGATGATTGTCTGCGACATGATCTTCAGGGAGAATATGTCGCCATACTCCCTCGCTACAATACGTCAGCACCTTGGTTACACGCAGGAGGGGGGTAGACCCACCCCATTCTGTAAATCGATAATGAGGCCATTTCTTTGGGAAGTCTAGAAGGTTGCCGATAATTGGTCTTCGTGGTGGACCAGGAGGCAGCATCTTGTTGGCTTTCTTTGTGTGAGCCACAAGGGCGACGTAGGTGCCTGATCCCAGGAGGAACAGCCAGACGAGGACGACTGCGATGGCTGGCATGGCGATTGGAGGAGAGGAGGACAGGGCAATAAGGAAATTATGGCGCATATACCCAACAAAGCTTCTTAGTTTATAGATTTCTCCTTGCCTCACGCGAGCTTGGATTCCGCTCGCCGATGAGGGATTGATTGGTTTGCGATCTACGCGAACTAGACAACCAAATGGGGTAAGATAACTCCTGCCATGGTCGACTGTGTGCCGTTCGAGTTCGTTCCGGTGGAATGGTCAACGCATTATCCCCACATGCATCCATCCGGGGATTGAAGGACAGCGGAGTCTCGAGCCTCGCTTGGTTTTCCTACGCCAACGGTCGCGTGCTGAAGGGCTGCGGGGAGCGTTGAGGGAGGCCGACTGGCCCTGACATAGCTTTTACGGAGAGCGCCCTGTCGAAGGATGGCGTCAATGTTATTACCCAAGGGAGAGCCCCTTTCGGCGGCGCCGAGGATTACGACGACGAAAGCTATGGAGTTGGCGCGCCCATCGGGGATTGCATTATTGGCGAGCAGATTTGCGCGACAAGCGCGCAGGCAGCGTATTACGCACATTGGTGGCGTCAGCTGCTGTGGCCACGCTGTCGCCTTCCTAAAGCGGAATCCCACGAGGGTCTTAGTCAGCGCTCGACTGACAGTTTCTCTCATGTCAGATCCTTCACGTCAGCAGCTTGGGCACGAAAATGCCTGGAAATTGTCCAGTGGGTCCCCAACTCCCTGGGCACCACAGCAGCACGCTCCAAGGGGCCTGCACATCACCCATTCCGGAAAATTGCGCTTTCAAATGCGAAAAACAAATATGCGATGATCTTCCAGAGCAGATCTGCATTTATCAGCCACATGCACCCTGGACGCAAACATGCTTACGCCTCGTCGTGCTGTCATCGACAATTCGAAGCCTTCATGACGACTAAGCTGCACCCTGCTGTAGAAATAAAAGCTTCGACGAGAAGCACCATGTCGCCGTCAAACCCCCAACCAAGCCTCGTCGTCTCCAACACACAGCTCCAATGTCCGCCACAAAACAAAACGTCGTCGTCGTCGGCGGTGGAGGTGCCGGTGCACCGATCGCCAGCCTGCTCTCGCAAAAACTGGACGCGAGCAAGTACAACCTCGTCCTCGTCACCTCGCGTCCATACTTTGTCCACCTGGTGGGCACCATCCGGATGGTCGTCTCCAGCGAAGAGGCGCTGGAGGACCGCATCCTGATCCCGTACGACAAGAACTTTGCCAACGGCAACGGCCAGGTCGTCGTTGGCACCGTCGTGTCTATCGAAGAGTCCAAGTCCTCCAAGGGTGGTCATGTCGTTCTCGACAACGGCAAGACAATCGACTACTCTGTCCTCGTTTTGACGCCTGGCAGCACATGGGAGGGTCCTCTGAACCTCCCCAACACCAAGGCCGAGAACAAGGAATGGACCCACAAGTGGAGAGCCCAGTTCGCTCAATCCGACGACATCGTCCTCGTTGGTGGTGGTGCAGTCGGCATCGGTACGCTCTCTCATCCTACTCTCTTCAACAGCACCAACCTCATCACTCTCCAGAATACGCCGGCGAAATCAAGGAGATATGGCCCGTAAGTCCCATATTCCCACACCACCACCTCGTCATCTCATCCGTTTATAGAACAAGCGCGTGACCATCGTGCACGGCGACAAGGAGCTCCTTAACCCCACCTACCCTGACAAATGGCGCAAGGACGTCCACCGCCGCGTCGCCGAACGCGGCGTCAACCTCGTCCTCGGCGAATACGTCGACGACTTTTCCACCCACAACGGCGCGCTCAGGACGCGCAGCGGCAAGACCATCCCCGCAGACCTCGTCGTACGTGCCCCTCCTACAGCTATCTCTATGCTTCCTTTCTCAATAACGACCATCAACTTTTGGTGGACAGGTCCCAGCGAGAGGCCCCAGACCCAACACGGCCTTCATCGCCACGCTGGGCAACGACGTCCTCACGCCCCAGGGCTTCGTCAAAGTCAAGCCCACGCTTCAGCTCGCGAGCCACCCGCGGATCTTTGCCGCCGGCGACGTGATCGACTGGAAGGAGCAAAAGCAGGTCGGCAAGTACCCCGCGCACGCCGCGGTCGTGGCGGACAACGTCGTGAGCGTGTTGAACGACGGGCAGCCGGGCAAGGTGTACAAGGGTTCGTATGAGCTGATTGTCATCACGATTGGAAAGGTGGGTAGTGCCTTTTTTTTCTTTTGCTACATTTGGGTTGTGCGACGTGGCGTGGCACTCTCGCGAGCGTGCGCTGTTGATGCCATCCCACGGGAGGGATGACAGTTCCACAATGCATCTCTTTATCCATCCACGCGAACAGTTGAATTGAACGCTAACCACCCACTCCTCTTCTTTCTTCTTCATCCAGACCCGTGGCGCAGCGTACTTCGGAGTCCTGTGGGGCCTCATCTTCGGAAACTGGGTCTCCTCGCTCATCAAGTCGAAAGATCTGATGATCGGCATGGCGCGCAGCCGTCTAGGCTACAAGGATTAAATCCCCTCACTCACTCCACCTCCTGCCCCCACCTCGCCGAGTCTTATGCATGCATGCTATGTGCTACGTACCTGAGGACGTATGCATTCCCGTACACGCCAATCATCCAGTCATTCGTGTTTTTTTCTCTTTTCTTACATCGACCCTCTGGACCTTGTCAACGACACCCCCTCATGTGCTGTATCCACCGGATCCTCCGACTCGGATCCTCTGTAGATATCGTGTAATTCCTTCCTCCCCTCTTTCTCCCTTCCTCAGGACTTTGCACCGCGTTTTCGTTTATCCACTCTTTGTGCTCGTTATCCTCTCTCAGGCTTTCTGATGTCTTGTTCCTTTGCATTTGCATACGCACGGATGATAATATACCCTCCTTTCCTATGCTCTAATGCGAAGTGTGCACAAAAGGGTTGAGCCGTCGTTTGTCTTGGTATGCTTTGAATCTCAAGTCCTCCACTGGGTCGACACCAGCTGCTCCTCAAGTTCAAGCATTATAGCACCTCCAACCAGCATGCTCATTACAAGTCAAAGACTGGCAGCTCAAGTCGCAGTTCTGCGCTCGCATTCAATTATTAGCTGGCTCAAGCCCATGAGGATTAGGCTGTGATATCTGGCTTGGGTACAGTGAATTGTATGAACTCATGGTTCCCCGAAATATTAATGCTCTTCGAATTGCCTTGGCATAGTCGTGGCCTGCCAGTGTAAGCGCTCAACGGACATAGGCGCCCGTGATGCGTGATGGCAGATTGTCCCGCCTGGGGTCGAGTTGCATGATATATTTGCAAGTGGCTGTTTACTGGGAACGGCCCACGTTCGTGTGATTTGAGTCGTGTTGTGTCAAAACCTAGCTAGAAGTAAGTCCTTTACTCCGAAATTGTGTTCACGCGTAGTCAATTTTTCAGGCGGCTGAACCCATACACTCGTCCATCCAAATCAGTCAAATAATGACACAAGACAAAGCGTACGCCACAGCACCAGTCCCAACGCGCACGCCCGCCTAAGCGACACTGAATATGAAATACGTACACACTCCCTTGACCAGAGTTCGATTCCATTTAGAATAGCAAAGCTTTCTGCACCGCTCCTGCCACAGGGTCTATAAGGAGCCGTTCCCGCCGGCGCAATGACGACGGTTCGCTTCGAGTTGGAATTGCAAATGCACCGCGAGTCGGATGCGAGGTCCAATTGCAAGTCTGGTGCGGCTCATACCGTAAGCACCGTACCAGGGTTACTGTAGACCGTACCCCGGTCAGGCAGGTGACTGTGGAGCTCGAAATGGACATGGGCGGATAGGGATCTTCGATGTCTAGGTCTGCTGGTCGAGATTCACTATCCTGTACAGCTTCAGTGATAGTGCTATAATAAGGAGGGGAGTTGAGGCTGAAGCCTGTAACGTCGCGGGACGTATTGTCGATGGTCGTCAAATAGATCCTCGACGGCACCTGGACTCGACTCGAAACCCAAGTGGGGCCATTGTGCGAAGAGAACCCAGTCATACGAGACCGGTCTGACCGGGCCCATCTGACAACACTCGTTCAGGCGGTGTCGAATCGTCGTCCTCCATCAGAACTGGGACCCAGCATGTCCTACGAGGTGCCCGCTCTTACATATTGGTTTGAGTCCGATCATTCATTCATGAAACCTCTGGAACGAAGCAAAAGTGGGTACGAAAACACCCAGGTGACATCGTCAGCATAGCAACTTGTAGGCTATCGCGACTGCTAAGATGCAGTGTATGTATCAGACCCAACTGCTGATCCGTAACAGGACAGTCTGAGTTGATTATCATACCGTCCCAGGTAATAGCTATGCTTGTACGGCACGACGATAGTCGGGAAACCACGTTGCGTCTGATATTGACCGTGTAAGTGACCGATCCCCTTGGGTAATTTTGGATGTGAAATACCTACGGTAGAGATGAAGTCGCTCCTGCTCGGGTCCATCCGCTTACATTAAGCTTGGAGGTGACATGATAACCGTCAGAATAGGCATCAAGAAATGTATCACTTTCATCTACGCTGTTACCGCGGTCCAAGAGACAGGCACCCTCGATTTAACGAAGTCATATATAAGAACGCAGTTCATAATGCTTTCTTGGAGGGCTCTACCTCACCTTACTCCTCCTTGTAATCAAGCCAGATTTACGCCCATTAATGTCACCATTCCTCTCCTTGGCCAACGAGCTTATCCAATTAATTGGAGATGAGGTGAGTCTAAACGCCTTTCCCATCAATCCAGCAACGTGACAAGAAAGCATATTAACATTGCCGCATGTACATCATAGCTTGGCCCAGAACGCAAAACCCTCCGTTCTGTCTGTAAACGTTTCAATTACTGTATCGAATCACAAGTGCTCTCTCACCTAGTCTTCACTTTCAACTGTCACCGCATCCCCGAGAACCTCGGGCACCTGCGAGCGCTCGCTGCCAAAAATGAAGCATGTTCCGCATACACGCGCACACTGGAGGTACGGTCACTAGCCCCAGGGTACGATCCCGACATCACGGGAAAACGCATTATTTACCACGACGACGGGACCTATGAGTTCGAAGAACGTCCAAAACCAACAGAGGAAGTCAGAAAAGCCGAGAAAGAGTTAGCATCATTGATCGCACCGGCCATTAATTCTATTGAAAGTCTGAGAAAATTCGTGTGGGTACCTTTTAATTTCCTTTTATGCGTCCTGTGGTCGGCGGAAACTCTCAAGTTTGCCGTTTGCTCCCGTGGTCCCCGTGGCAGGGCCTATGATATGTTGTGCTGACTCTCCATTCGATCTTTCTGCAGGTGGACAATGCGCGATCGAGATCCTGCGGGAGTCTACGCAAGCATAATACGATCCCTTCTCGCACAGTCAACTCTCGAAGAACTCCATCTGAACATCCGGCGAAGCTGTCTTCCTCCTCTGAACTGGCACCTGTTCAAGAACCTTCGAACACTGGTTCTGATGGGATCGTGCTTCGAATATCGACCTGCTATCGTTTGGGGCTTAGGACAAGCCATTGCCCGAAGCCCACATCTCTTGCACCTCGAGGTCGATAGTGGGCTATACTGGAACCGGGCCGACAACCCACCTACTTTGCATGACCTGTTGGGGCAAACAAGACGACCATTGGAGCTGGAGTACCTATCTCTTCGCGGCTGGGCGGTAGAGGTTGACGAAGTGATTATCCCGCATCTACGAGCCCTCAAAACACTCCGCCTGCTCAACCAGATTGGGTTAACCGACGAGGATGAGCTTCCCTGCACGCCAATATGGAGAGCCCTCCAAAGGGAGAAAATTCACCTAAAATCTATCACAACGGATGTTGTCGAGTATGCCCTCATGGACTATCTTGCATCATACGTTGGTGTCCAGGAGCTTCACTTCGCATATGTGGTATCCTTTAGGAGAATATCTGCGTACGGCACTTCCGAGCGGTTCTGGACAGAATGCCTGCCACTTCATGTCAAATCACTTCAATCGCTTACTATCCGACCAGGACTCGAGTGCCGCTGGTGCTATGACGAACGTTGCGCCCCAATTCTGGCAAAATGCACCCAACTTCGCGAACTATCGTTATGTCTCAGTTATAATAACATCCGCAACGACACCGGGGTAAGTGGATATGCACAGCGCGAAATGGTCCAAGATAATATATACTGATCACATACTATCCGCACGTGTGTAGCTTCATCTCCTCAAAGCCGCACGCGACATCCCCACCCTCGAAAAACTTTCTATATCGCCACCTAATATCGAGATCGATCCTTCAACCATGCAACATGGCTTCTCGCTTGCGATCGATGAAATGATCAGACGGCATGAGGCGTCGGAAGACTCGCCGCCCGTAATTTGCAATGGGCCACGAGAATACAAGGTCGCGTCGGAGCCCAGAAGTGGAAGCCTAAGATATGAAAGGATCGTTCCTCCAGGAACACTCGCGCCGGACTATTAAATCATTCTGGAATCAGTTATGGGACTCGTATAGAGTAGAATGTTTGTACCTTTAAACCTTATGTACCATTACCCACCTTCAGCATGTACAACTCCTTAGCGTAGATCAATGGATTATTGGGTATCAAGAATTCTCCTTCCCTTTCTCCTTCCTTGTCTCGCGTCTTACGTCGCTCGTCCACTTGAAAAAGTTGCAGCGCCACTGCGGATCTACCTCTTCTCGAAGGCGCTCTGTACGGCCTTTATCATAACCTGGGCCAACTGGCCTAATCCCAATTGAATAATCCAAAATGGTGCAAATATTGAACTAAACACACCTAGAACAAATGAAAAACGTTTTCCCCTTATTAGGACCAGGTTTAGTGACGGTATATTGCTTTGTCAGCTCTCCATGTACTTGGCACCTAGGGGGTTGGACAGGAGCTAGTAATTCGGTCCAAGCCTGCTTTTTCTTCCCATGCTCCTGAGAAGAACCCATTGACGAGTTTATCTCCTCCGCCAACGACAGTGCATAAGCTCGATCTGCCTCCTCATCAACCTCCATTGCATCGTTGGCGGCCTCAATCGTAGGCAGTTCTGAACGTTCTACCCCAACAGGCGTTGAATTTGATGGTTTGTTGAAAAAACTAGATAGCTTCGTTTGTCCCACCGTCCTGTCATCCTTACCCGTTTTAGACTTCTTGGGGGTTTGGGATGGCGTGAACCCAGATTTGCGTTTGAGGGTGGTTGACGCTTGTTTCACAATATCTGCCGATGATAAGGACGAGGAGGGAGTGGCTATGGCTGAGTCTTGGTCATTGGCATCATCGGCTGACAGATCTATAACTGTATGAGCAGAACTTTCGACACTTGGGGCGGATACGGGAGGTGAAGACAACAGTGGTAGTGGTGATTCTGTGGCAATGAGCGAAGCTTGCGTGCCAAGGTTTTGGAACGCGACAGATGATTCTGATGGTGTAGGAGTGCCTGACGATGATGACGACGTCGATTGTTGGCCCTTCTTGAGAAAGAAAGAGTCCAATGACCTTTGTTTTCCAGAATATTCGTCCCAGAACTTGGAGGCTAATCTCGGCGGCTCTATCGACGTTGCGTTCTTTGGGACTAGCATCTCCCGTAGAACAAGGACTTCTCCTGTTTCAACGGTAATAGTGTCGTGCAAATCGAGATAGACGGGGCAGTGGTCGCTACCCTTTACATCTGCTTGGATGTCAGCAAACTTGACCCAAGGTATGAGTCCACGCGTGATGAGTATGTAGTCGATTCGGGTACCATAGTTTGAGTCACGGGCAGACAGCTTTGTGTTCCAGCCTGGAGTAGATGTTAATAAGTAATCGCACATTACCAGCGGCGGTGAGAACACACAGGTATACATTCCCTTCCTATCAGGCCAAAATTTGCGAACGATATCAATCATGGGGCCTCCAGACCCATCCTCTGTGCCAATCCAATCCTTCAGCCAGTGGCGAGAATCCTTCTCCCAAAATCCTTCCTCACCCGTCATCCCCGCAGCCAACCCGCGGGATACCATCAAATGACCTTCACAGTGATCCTGCACAGCAGCACACGCATTGATGTCACCTACAACAATGACCTCTCTGCCTTCACCTTCAATCAACCCTTTTACGCGTGCTTCCAGCACTCGATGAAAATCCATCTTGTACTTATCCCTTTCCTCAGTGCCATTTCCATCATTAGGGCAATAGACGTTAATGAGGACGAAGAGCCCCAAGTCTACCACGATGACCCGACCCTCGCTGTCTAGATCTTTGAAGTCCATCTCGTCCACTCCAGGACTACCAACCAAAACGTCTTCTGGATAAGCGGACGCGCAGGAGACACGCTCTTCGGGCAGAAGAGGAGGCTTCGGTTGTATCAAACCAGTCAGTCCCTCCTCCGCCTTCAATGGCAAGGCCGCGGACAAACGGACATATGTTGCTACTCCGGAGTAACCGGACTTTTTGACGGGGAAAGAGAAGAACGCGTGATAAGATGGTGGTAGGCCAACACTTTTAGGGAGGCCAGCCCTAGAGGACTTCATTTCTGGCGCATATATCCAGCTCCTGTTGATATGAAATGGAAATGAGCTTACCTTGGAAACATATGATGTCTGCCTGTAAGTGGTTTAGTACATCTTCGTGGGTCTTTAGGGTGTTCCACCTAGACCTCCTGATAAGCCCAAAGCGAGCATGATCATTCCAAGAGGTGACACTAACGGGTGATATTTTGGAAGCGTACGAATGCCATTCTAGTAGAACGTTTAGCGCAAGGGACACTGCAGCTGGTGGCATTCCTTACAATGTTCCACGTCAAAATGCGCATTCTAGCATTCTTATTGTCCTTACACGCGCCAAGGTTGAGCGAATCGCGTCGCGGGCGATGGTGGGCGTCAGGGTTTAAGGGCGTTATTTATCCCTGCTTGCATGTGCTTGCCAAAGTAACAGCCGACCAAACTGCCTTTAGCCACCACCATCCCACGAAAACTGCTCCATGGGTCGTCTACGACGTTCACGAACGCATAACGCCCGTCGCGATGTCCACAGAGCAGCGCGGACAAGGGTGCGTCGGGAATTCTTCTCAAGATTTCCTGAATCTCAGACCATCATCAGGCCCGAACCAGGGACCTTGACCAGATCCAGCTAATTGATCTGGACCCCAAAGTGCGCTTCATCAATCATTGCTTGAAATAACGTATACTCACCATGAGAATTTCATAGAATCGTGCTGCATTAGAAGCGCAACCAATAGATTACGAAAAACCTGGCCTTGCTCAGCACTACTGCGTAGAATGTGCAAAGTAGGGCTTCGATCTCCGTCACCCTTCCATTCCTCTTGTCTGATCCGATCCCCCCCAGATACTTCGAATCTGATCATGCCCTACAGTCGCATTGGAGAAGCAAAGTTCATAAACGGCGGTGCAAGGCACTCAAAGAACCTGCGTATACAATCGAGGAATCAGAAAGAGCAGCTGGGCTCGGGCGGGAGAATAAACGGCCGACGTCTACGTCTCATACAATTGAGGTGGATCCTCTGGGGTGAAGACGACTGACCACATGCTGTGATGATGGATTACCTACAATCAAGGGTGTTGCTGGTGGTTTACATGCGTAGTTGCAAGTGATGGGCATGGCTCGTCAATAGTGAGCTTCGTTTCCCTTCTTATCCCATGCAATGTTGCGCAGGCACGGCCTTATGGTGCCTTCGTTGCGCTATACCATCTCTCTCAGAGTCTGTATTATCACCCGGTAGCCATTCCATTGCTGTATTTTACCTCGGGGCGCAAGCAAGGTTTCTCACACGCCCGGGATGATGATGTTAACCACCCGTTCCGCCCACCATCGCTTTTTCGCATTGCCAATAATGGTCAGGTACACCTACGTCCTATCACACGCTGTGGACAATGATTGAGTTTGAATTAAGTGAAGCAATTCAGTTACAGCAATTCTTTGCGTACTCGATGTATGATGGTACCACCGGCAAATAGAAAATGGACCCTGACAGCTGCCATATCGGTTGCTGGCATGGCTCTTTCTTAACCTGAAATTTACCATATGTGTCTGCATAGCTTTATCTCGTCTCTCAGCTACGCCTTCCCCTTGCACAAGAGAGAGTCCACGCAATGGATTACTTCTCTAACCTTCCCTTCGAGCTGAGGGAAAGGATTTTTTCCTTCGTAAGTCCTCGTCACCCCCTGTTGTTCACCTATGAAACATTCTTACAGGATGACAATCCAAACGCTAGGTGGATGCTCAACGAAAGAGTCGCCTTCGTTTAATTTGTAAATCAGTCAACACCGTCATTGAGCCCCAAATTTTTCAAAGCTTTGTGCTCGGAGGCGACACCCAGTCGCCATATACCATTACGACAATCCTCGAGCAACTTGCTTGCGGCAAAACCAATGTCCCTTACCACATCCGAACTTTCCATTTACATTCAATTATGCGATGTTGCGAAACACGAACAGCCCAGTGCGAAGAAATTCTTGAGGTCGCCGCGCAGAAGTACCTAAGCGCTGCTCTTTCAACCTTGGAGAACGTTTACGAGGTTACGTGAGCCTGTCCATTCTTTCATTCCATTGTCTCTAGAGTAACCCGTTCATTATTCCAGATGTAGCGGTCGATGGGATTTTCCAACATGGATCGGCCAGGTCGCCATAGATAGCCTCATATCCCTCCCACGGCTACGAATTCTCTCCTTGAGTTCGAGTACAGACGTTCTCCCTCTGCCTAAACACCTATTCATCTCGCCACTTCAGAGTCTCACCATCGCCAGCGGGATGGGCTACCGCTTTTGGAAAAATCCGTTCACCATTCCGTCTATCTCCCGGTTTCTCGCTGGGTGCCCGAGGCTCGAGCACCTCGAGCTACACGCAATCACCGATGGTCCGAACACCAATCCCCCGCTTCTAGACTCCCTCCTCGCCGAGGATTTTATCCTCCCCCTCGACTCGATCCGCTTAACCGGCTTCCGAGTCGAATTCCACCCTCATACCCTTCAGCACTTTCGCTCGCTGACGTCGTTCGACATGTATCAAGTCCCGGCTTCCATGTTCACCAAGAAATGCCCCAATTCCTATTCCGACTTTGACCGCATATGGAGCGTATTCAAGTCAGAAAAGATTTTCCTCAGCGAATTAATGGTTGATGCCATTTCGCACTCCCTGGTCGACTATTTGACGGCCTATTCCGGCCTAGCTTACTTACAGATCGGCGATTTTAGCGATATGGACCTCGCTGTATCGAACAAATTTGCCAAGATTTTCTTGGATGAGGTACTGCCTCGCCACGCGGAGTCATTGCAAAGCTGTTGGGTTCAAACGAAGTGGAGAAGTAAATGGTGCTACGGAGGGCATTGGAATAAGTTTCTGGAGACCGCTGAGAGGTTGGAGACTCTGGTGATCTCATTGGACCCGGACGCTACTAATGATGCTGACGACGGTTCTCTTGTGAGTTCACTTTACCTCCTACGAGATCATGATTCCTCGGCTTCTAACTCCCCTTCTTGATTCAATTGCCCCCTATTCGTCATATAGAGGAAGCTCGTAACTTTCGTCATAAACTCGACCAATGTCCAAAGTCTCCACCTAGAAGTAGGCTGGATGAAACCAGATAACGATCACGAGCTACAAGAATTCGAATCAGACTTTCAGCTCGTAATCGGCTCAGTCTTACTTCAATCTATCGACTTTGAGGATGAATTGCCAAACATGATCAAGAAGCTCAATCCCATCAAGGGTTGTCGCTATCGTCCATTTGCGTTAAATCGAACGTTTACGAGATGGGAACTACAGCCTCCGGAAGTTGGTGGTGAAGGATTGATGCTGGTTGAGCAGGTGTGATGGAAGACTGGAGGGCTGTGCCGATGCCCAAGTTAGATGGAAGTCTGTTCATGATTATTCCGAACCCATTTGTTGCATGATATAGGCAGGTGACGTTCCGTGCTTGAAGGGGTCTTCTCTTGCTGATCCTACCATCGCTCCAACAGATTTTTGGATATGAGATGTGATTCAGCATAATGTCATGAACGACCTCAGGATAATAACGTTAACATCACTCATGGAATCACTTCCTTTCGCAATTACCTTAATCGTACCTTACCAATGCACGTAATCTTTTCGATCGTCGTGTCCCCACTCAGATCCGCTGTACATAACCCATCATCACTCAATGCATACCTATTTATTGGACAAGCATCCGCATCAAGCCTCTGATCATCATTAAGAAACCCTCAGCGGGGTAACCCCTGCACCGGAATCTAACCCCTCCAACAGTGTACGCCACGTTCAACCGAAATCGCGCCACTGTTATTGAGAAACCTCGAGCGAAATCTGTGCGAGACTTCACTCATACAAGATACTGGTAGATTTCCCGAAGCCCTTGCATCTCGACGTCGTTTGGTCCTTCGATCCTATAGGAAGACGTGTGAATACGGGAATGCCAATTATCCTCGGGACTTCTTTTTGATGCACACACCTCGGTATATTTCGTGCTTCGTAGCCGAGATTTTTTGGCGCTCTAGGGACTGGTTTCATGCCCAAGCCCACAAGGGCGAATCATCTCAACCGAAGTTTCGCATTTTTATGCAGTATTCCCGTCCACACATTAGTAAGGTTGGACAAGATAGCGAATTCTCCGAGACTTAATACGCGAATACTGAGGAATGCAGGCTCCTTACGTGCATGTTACCTAGAACGGTCATTTCACGGGAACCAAAAAGCCACCGAACAATGATTGAGCAGTTGGAACCAGGATCGCCAGTGTAACCTAGATGTTAGTCAGGCTAAAGCCCATTGCCCGACGATATCCATCATGATGACGAGGAGCGCCACATTATGTTAAAATATCCGAGTGAACTAGTCAATCCGACTCTGTTCGACGGTAAACACCTCAAGCCATTGTAGAGATGCTCCAGTATTGATCCAGGACGAGGCTATTCTATCATAACATGTTACTTTATGATCTGCCGTAGCATTACAATGGTCCCAGTGCCCCACACCGTACCATGGTTATTTCCCGGATATCCTTCGGCTTTTAATGGGTGACTGAGAACCTCAGGGGTTGTTCCTGGATCGCCGAGATTGTGACAAGAGTGTAACGCCGTCTCTCACCCAACCAACTCCACCACATAACCACGCGGATGATCGCTACTAGCCCACGATACTTACACTAGCGCTGCTTCTATAGCCATCAAAATTGAAGAGGATGCTAGATTTATTGGGCCCGACGCCAAGGTCGAGGATATGGCGTAAAAAATCCCAATAGTTACCACCATGTACTCGCATGATCCTGCAGAGCACATGGGACGCGATGCTTCGGCATTTCCTGTTGGCTTTTTCTCGTCTGGTCGATGTGACCTCTCCCTCTACGCACTCAGGAATAACTTCGGTGAGTAATATCCAGTAATTGATGCAATAATCCCATATCGTTCCCCTCTAGGCAGTATTGCAACAGATCGTAGAAGCGAGCTTCACCCAAGACCATTCACACGAGGATATGAGGCTGGGGCATTGTGGGGTATAAAGAGGAGCGTTTTGTTTTAATTTCGGTACGGCCAGACTTCCCTAGCCCTCGTCCACGGAAAATCGCTCATCCAACAGTGCAGCCATCATGAAATACCTCAAGTCCCTTCTCCTTGCTCTTGCTGCTATTCAGCCCCTAGTTTCTGCAAGTGCTGTTCCCGTGGAGGCTTTGGAATCCCGTGCACCGCCTGCCAGCTCTGATGTTAATCCATTCCTTGGCAAGCAATTCTATGCAAATAAGAGCTATGCGAAGAAGTTGGAGACAACTATCAATACCTTCCTTCGACGTGGCGATCTTTTGAACGCAGCACGCACACGTACTGTTCAAAGAACAGGAACGTTTGTTTGGATATCGAAGTCTGCTGACGTACGCTACTTCTCTATCCTTCATCCTTTAATCGTATTGACCTTGTTGGCGCGCACAATAGATTGCGAACATCAAACCCCTGATTCAAGAGGCCAAACTCGCCCAGCTCGTTAGCCGGAAACCCCAGGTCGTTCAGCTGGTTGTCTATAACTTGCCCGACCGTGACTGCTCCGCAAAGGCTTCGGATGGTGAATTCCACCTCGATGATGATGGTTTCAACAAATACAAGAACTTCGTCGATCGTAAGACTGATCCATGCCTTGAACGCTAGTAAACGCTAAACGACATGCATCCACTAGGAATCTCTGCTGAGCTTTCGACGAGGGATGCAAAAGATCTGACATTTGCTGTCGTCCTTGAACCAGACTCATTGGTACTTGCTTTCCCCTTTTACTGCTCTCCCTCGTGTGCTTATGCTCTTGGGATAGGGTAACCTTGTTACCAACTTGGGAGTTCCAAAATGTGCTGGCGCCGCTCAAGCTTACAAGGATGGAGTTTCCTACCTCATTTCTAAGCTCCAACAACCTAACGTTCACCTTTACCTCGATGCTGCTCATGGCGGCTGGTTGGGTTGGGATGGAAACCTGGTAGGTGTTTGGTTGGATCTCTAAGCTTCTTTGACTGACCTACTTTCCCAATAGGAACCCACTGCTATACTCTTCGCTGAGGTATTGCAAAATGCTGGGCCAGGTGCTCGCGTTCGCGGTGTAGCCACCAATGTTTCCAACTACAATCGTAAGTCTATTAATCGCTTCACTAATCTCTCGACAATCACGACTTACATCAATCCCGGACAGAATACAACGCCACAGTCCGCGAACCATACACCGAATGGAACAACTCCTGGGACGAGAAGCACTACGCCAACTCCCTTGCCCCGTTCCTGACCGCCCACGGTTATCCCGCCCATTTCATTGTCGACCAAGGTCGCTCTGGGCAACACGGCCTGCGCGAAGAGTGGGGATACTGGTGCAACATCAAAGGCGCAGGATTTGGCACTCGTCCCACAACTGATACCGATGACCCATTGGTTGATGCTATCGTCTGGGTCAAGCCTGGTGGTGAATCGGATGGAACTAGTGATTCGTAAGTCCCCTTTTTATGTGCCTTATCTTGGACCCGTCTTTGATAATTGTCGTAGTACTGCCGTTCGATTCGACGAAATGTGTGTTGGACCTGCTGCGCACGTCCCTGCTCCCGAGGCTGGAGAGTGGTTCAATGACTACGTTATTGAGCTCGTGAAGAAGGCTAACCCACCTCTCCCACCCTCCTGGTTCTAATTTGATACCAGGATGACAGGGATAGATGCGGTGGCATAGGTTTCGTGGCAGTGATTTATTCTTATTTTCATCCAATAAGTTTAGCATGATATGCGCCCATTGGGTTTGTATTGTAGACATATATTCGAACGGATACCCTCATCCTCCAATATGTGGAGGATGAACTGACACGCCCTCTATTCCGATTTTGGAACTATGCTATTGAATTCCCTCTCCCTGCCAACCAATGGTAGACTGTACGCTGGTCGCCTCCTGAGCCCCTTGTGCCTTGACGTCTTTTTGTTGGAAAGTGTGTGGGAACTTTTTAATTATCTTCCGTGTGCCTCGGTCAATTTCCGCTCCAAAGCTTCATGACCGAGATCTTGGCACTCCGAAGGCTAATCTCATGCTCATGCACCCAAGGAGCAATTATATCTACCGAGTTTCATGTTCGTATCCACTACGTCCATCTCTCCAATAGTCCGAACGGACAATCAATCAAATTCACCGGGCTTTAAAGCTCCATGCGCAATTAAGTTTCTCCATGTGATGATACCTAGGAAGGTCATTTGACAGGGACTGAAAAACCATCAAACGATACTCCAATAAAGCACCTGGGAAATCTCAGATCCTTCTGCTAATCGTCTACGACTTGCTTGACCGTGATTGTCTTGCTAATTCTTCGGGTGGCGAGCTCCATCTTAACGATGATGGTTTCGGTAGATACAAGAAGTACAGTGCGTCTATCGTGAGCTCACTTGATATTTTGGACCTTAATACAGTATAAGCTCAATCGATTCCTTTCAGAAATCTCTGCCGCACTATACATGAGAGATGCTAAAGACCTGACATTCGCTCTTGGACTTAAGCACAATTCATTGGTAAATACACTTCATTTTTCTTCATTTTTGATAGCGCTCACGACCTCGGGTAGGGTAACATTACCAACCTCAATATCTCTAAATGCGCCAACGCTACTCAAGCATATAAGATGAGATTTCCTACGCTATTTCTAAACTTCAGCAACCAAATGCTTACCTTTACATTGGTGGTGCTTATGGGGGTTGATCGGTCTGGGATGACAACTTGGTGATTATCGATGAATTACTGTGAAAATACCACTAAAATGTCAATCAGGAACATATTTTCGTCCTCTTTGCTGAGATTTTGAAGACCGCCAGGCCAGGTGCTCGCGTCCGCGGTGTTGTCATTAACGTTTCAAACTACACCCGCACGCTGTCCAATAGTTTTTGGCAGCGGTGTTTGACATTTTGCGCATAGAAGATAATGCCACTGTTCGCGAACCGTACACTGAGTGGGGCAATTCTTGGGATGAAAAGCATTCCGCTAACTCTTTCGTTCCATTCCTCACGGCCAATGGATATCCGGCACATTTCATTGTCGACCAAGGCCACGCTGGCCAATATGGGATACGTGATACCTGGGAGCCATGGTGTAAAGTAAAACAAGCTGGGTACGACACTCGCCCAACGACCGATACCGATTATCCATTGGTTGATGCCCTTGCTTGAATTAAGCCAGATGGCACTAGCGATCCGTAAGTCCTTCCTATATCTTGATTGCTAAATGTCCGTCGATGGTATGGTATTTACAGCAATGCCTTTCGATTTGATGATTCATGTGCAGGGCTTGCATCGCATTTCCCTGCTCCCGAGGCTGGAGAATATTTCAACTGAAGGATATTTCGATGACTACGCCTTTGAGCTTGTGAGGCGAGCTGATCCACCCCACTTACCCTCCTGGTTTTAGTCCAGTTTCTGGGTTGCTTGGAATAGATACCGTGGTGTAGGTTTGAGCTATCCCTAATCTGTGTATTATGCCAACACAATGTACGCACACTGAATTCAATTGTATAAGCACTCTTAAATGAATGGTCTCGCATATAAGCTTATACCGAAAATTCTATCCACCCGTACCTATCCTTCAAAGTTCAGTCTCGCTCCCAATTTAAATCCATACCACACCGTAGCTACGATAGCCACCAAATTCAAATGAATGCTCATGGCGTGAGCCCTCGAGAACTTCTTATTCAACGCCTTCATCTCTGGGCTTTTCTCTTCCTCATTGAATTTCCTTCCATCCCGCGTTTCTGCAATCGAATAAGGTCTATGCACGAGAGGTCAATTACCGCGCCTGCTCACCTTGGTGTACACGCTTCATCATTACATCTGCAGTCTGAGGACCATAAATTGTTGCGTTGAGTGCCGACATGACACCTATAACTCCCAATGCCACGATGTCATACTTGCTCTCCGGCTTCCAAAAGGATCCCAATAATCCTTGGGGATGTGTTGCTGCGGTGAGTCCTACGAGCAGCAATTGCGATTTAAAATAAATGGGAAAGAGCCGCTTTTGAAGCTGCGTGAATGAGGACATTGGCAGGTACTTGAAGCAGACTTTTGTCATTACAAATGTCTAAGATGTAAGGTGCTGTTAGGCGCGAGGTCGAGAATGGAAGAACGGTATATTACCTACCTGATAGAGTTCGGTACCAAGTAACGTCCCATAGGCTGGGAGGTGATAGGGCGCCCAATTCAAGAAGAGGTTCTTCGACATTCGCCTTTCACCTTAGGATGACTCCCCGACACATTAAATGTCATTCATACCTGCTGCGCAATAAAAACATTATGAGAGTTGCACTAATAACCGATGCCGTACTACGTCCGCAGCACCTAGCTATTGATGGCCGTCTTGCATACGTAGGCGTGAAATCAAAGCACAGTATTAGGATTCTATGCCAAGTGTAAATGTTTGCTTGGGAAATGGGGATACACGCAATCCGACCTTTAAGTATGCAATTTATTGAGATAGTTGTTGGTGAGATAGTGTTACAAATGGGTGGGGAACGGAAATACAGGGCATAGGAAGTACAAAGCCAGATATCCAGTCCAAGTGCGAAACGTACGTACACTCTCATGAAACCCCGTTATCAAATGCCAGTGGTGATCAGCAAGTGCCCAAGTTCAATGTTGATGCCAATCTAACCCCGTAAACTAGCGTAGAGAAGGCAGTTATCATGTTAAGATGCATGCTCATTGCATGGGCTTTGTTGAATCTCTCGTTCAAAGCTTTCATTTCATCGCTTTTGATGGAGGCCGTATGCCTTCTTCCATCTCTTTGTTCTACAGGATGCACAATTAGTCACGTAATGACGGCAAAGGGAGACAGGAACCCAATATATGGCATGATGTGTACTTACCTTGATGTACCCTTTCCATCATCGCCTTTGAAGTTCTTGGACCATAGACAACATGGTTCATCATCGACATCACAAAGGCAATCCCCAATGATATCCAGTCATCCGCACTCCCTATGAATGCTGGCGAAGCGATAGAGGGGGAACGTGCATAAAAACGAGTGAATGCCGTTAACGCGATTAGGCTCATCTGCGTCTTGAAGTATACAGGGAATACCGCCTTCTGCATCTGTGTTATTGCAGTTCGAGGCATTGTACGGAAGGACACGGTTGGCATGATTAATGTCTATTACACGGGTAGGTCAGCACCAGACAGGCTACTCCAGGCGGCGCACGTACTTGCCAGAACTGTGTTCCGAGTAAAAGCCCATAAATAAGGATGTGGCAGGTTGCCATTGTTCTTGCAGCCTGTTCAGTTGTGGACATTGTTGGGGAGGTGGGGTGGTTGGCGAGCCGACTTGCACGTTCCCACCTTTTAACTGCTCAGCCACGTTCGACTGTGCTGTGGCGAATAGTGGTTAACTCCATGTTCACATAGCCACGGACCAAGAGGTACTGCACAGTTTTAATTGTCGTCACGAGTTCTCATTGTATTCGGTAGCGGGGTACATCATGCCGGCCTCGTGTTGGGCAAGAACGGGCAGAATGTTCTGAAGACTGTTCGAGAAGCGAATAAGGAACGACATGCCCCAGAATTTGACCAAGAGCCGTTTCTTTACCTTACCTGAGCGCCTGCGGTTCCAGGGATGCAGGGAAGCACTGAGCCTATGATGCGATGCTGGCCTATCGACTCCGAGACCGGCGAAAGAGCGTCCCGAGCACAATTAAGGAAAGTCGCTGGAAGCGGTGAGATTGAAAGGACACGGGATGCTGGAAGGGTATATCATGGCTCACTCAACCATTTTGGCGCGCATCAAGGGTAAAGCGCGACAATGGAGCATGGTCGTATCGGAAGCCGCGCAGATGTGTTTTGCTACAAGTAACGCGTCACTCCTGGAGCCCTGGAGAGATAGCACGTCACTTCCTTGAATTTCTCACTGCAGTCAAGCTCGGTATACGGGAAAATGAACGATCGACTTTAATCTCTACCTGGACGATAAGCGACAATCCACAAATTTAGAAATGCGGCAATAGCTTTGCAAGCAGGTAGTCACCGGCGATGATCATGACATTGCGGCCACAAGCAGGTCAACTACAATGGGGGGGCCGTTAACACCAGAAGCGCCGGTGCAATGGTGATTGCAGGACCTATAGGCAAACATCATGATGGTAGCAAATCATGATGCGAGATACGCGGCGTTGTTGGGTTACGGTCGTTGTGAGGCTTGTCACGTGTGACTTGCCAAATCCTCTCCACAAACACACGTACCACGACGCGATTGTACACCAACATGCCACACAAGTCAATAAGTTGATTATGGAGCTCACAAAGGACGCATTCCAAACGTTACGCGATGGAATCGATGCAGAGCTCATACACCTCGAAGGAGAGAAAACGAGATCATTGTGAACACAACGAAACCAACTCCTTCCTGTTTCTCGTCTCCCACCCGAACTCTTCTTCGAGATCTCTCATCAAGTCGTAAAGGACGATAGATGGTCTATTTCGCCCCACTGGACGACTGATTGCAATGGGTTCAGGCAACGTTTGGTCCTCATGATGGGAGTTTGTCAGCATTGGAGAAACATGATTCTCAAGGATTCCATTCTGTGGTCCTGCATTAGAGAGCCATGGATTGCGTCAACTCCAGAGCTTATCGAACGATCCGGAACAGCGCCACTAGCATTTCACATTCCGTGGTTCAATTCTTTCCGGCACCCGAGAAAGCTGCTCGAATCTATGTAGAACTCATCTCACAACAGCACCATCGAATTGAAATCCTCAGGCTTGGACTCAGTGTCCTAGAGGACGCCAATTCATCTTCCCTTCTCTGAGACCTGCCCCAATCTTGACTCATTGTGATCTTCGTAACGGAAGAATAGACTCCTACCCAGCTCACACACTATTTGGTGGAGTAGCCCCCCACCTTACGGTTCTAGAGCTCAATAATATTAGCCTCCCATGGCATCTCCCCTTACTTCGGGCAGTACCGCTCCTCACTTCACTTGTAAAGCACCCACGGATCGGCCGACCTTCCAATAATTGTTGACCATACTCCAGCTCATGCCGAATCTACGGGCGCTAGAGCTATACAAAGCTCTTCCTTCTCAGACATCTCCCCTTTTTGACCACTCCCCGAGAATCTTTCGGTCCCGTCTCTGCTCCCTTAACATTAAGGATCACGCACTCAATTGTGCCTTCTTCCTTGAACACACCTCGTTTGAAATCATTCCCTCATCTCTCCAGATCAGTTGTCTCCCCAGTTCTGGCCAATCCTGCAGCATTCTTCAGCCTTCCATAGCTGGGGTTTACGACTTTAATAATCAAAGCAGATCCTTTGTCCAATCACTTCAGCTGTCGGACTCCGAGTCGCCTTGGGGAGATGGCGGACACTATACCGTGATGGCGAATATCTGCAATCCCGGGCAGACAACATCCAGTTTGATCCTCCAATGGCACTATCTGGATTTTTCCCGTCCTAGCATACACACGCTGATGCAGTTGCTACCGTTGTCGAGGTGCAGGAAGCTCACATTCCTCTCCTCATTCTCGAACGAAGAGTGGGACTCTTGCATCAAGCATCTCCCGCGATTTGAAGAGATGGCACTCTTGGGGCGGCGCATCTCGTCAGAATCTCGTGAAACCCTCCTTCGGATATTGGCTAGGGTGGACTCGGATGAATTGATTTCAGCAGGATCAGTACAAGAAGCTGCGCCCACTAGTTCACCGTATGAAATGGCACTCCCGGCGCTTAGGAGTCTCGATAGGATATCCAAAGCGGAGATATTGGCTGGGGCTCGAGCCTCACGCATGTACTTGAGGAGAGGAAGCGAGCCGGTTGCGGTCTGGAGCGTCTTGCTATTGGATCAATGTTGGATCAGGAGGGGAATCGGGAACATTCACTTCACGAGTTTGGGAAAAGCCTTATTGAGGCGGGATTGATCAAAGAGTTTAGAGTAAGAAGGATGGAGTCCTAGCAGTCCGTGGCTGGAGTGTGCATTGTTGGGTGTGCGTGCGTATCTGATAGCTCGTTTTGTAATGCAGACTAAATCAGTTGCGATATAGTGTTCTCTTGCTCGTGTTTTGGGATAATTCGTACTGCATCATAGCTTCGTCATACTTATTTCCTCTACTGATTTGTTTGAATCAGCCAAAACTATATGCCGCATCGCAGCTACTTAACATAAGCCGAGGCATGGAGGTGGTCACATTATCGTCACATCTTTTCAAGAAAACACATTGAACGCGTACCGTCTGAAACCAGTTTCTCAGCTAGAATACTCTTTCGCCCTGTTATTTTCCTCCGAACCTGTGTCAGCCTTGCGCAACAAGATCGATGCACAACTTGTGCGAAACTTGCTGAAGAAACCAGACCATTACAAGTACAAGTATCTACCTAGTATCGTCCTGCGGGGATTTGCTTTCGAACAGTTTTTCACGAAGAACAGGTGATATCCAATGTATTCTCATTAGATTGTCAATTGATGTCAATTTGTGCGATATAGCTTGAAGCTAACAAGGGTGCCATCCGGAGCCTACACGGTGTACGACTTGAGGAAATCAACAAAGAAGCAAGAGAATTGCACGAACGACGGAATGAGCTCGCACCTATTCTCCGTATTCCGACAGAATTATTCTAGCAGATCACACGTCAGTTCATAGGGAACGATAAATGGCGTCCAGATCCGACTGGTGTGATTATTCGGGAAACGTGCCGACATCGTTTGGCCACCATGACGAGCATTTGTAGATGCTGGAGGACCTTGATCCTGGAAGATTGCACTTTGTGGTCTTGCATCAGGGAGTCGTGTATCGGGTTAGCTCCAGAATTCATACAACGATCTGGAACGGCAGCACCAGCGATCCATCTTCGGTGGTAGACCACACCCGAGTATTCGCCGGAGCTCGCTGATACGACTCTTCAGCTCATTTCACAGCATCTTTATCGAATTGAAAAAAGTATCCCTCCATCCTGCCCGTGAGCACTTACCTGGTCCGACTTTCCTCTGGCAGTCAGCTCCAATTATGACGCATTGCGAGCTGAGCGCTGATGGGTGGCAACATCAATTTGTCAATGCATACTTTATCCAGTGGCGTTGCTCCGCGTCTCGCCTCCCTGGAATTACGCGACGTTCAATTCTCCTGGGATATGCCCCTTTTTTTGGCGGTTCCTACCCTCAGGTCTCTTCAGATAGCTGGCACTGAAAACCGGCCAACTCACTTCCAGTTGGCAACGATATTCCGTTCAATGCCTGGCCTACAGGGATTGAAACTCAAGGATGCCCTTCCCCTCCCACAGCTGGTAACCCTACCCAACGATCGAATCATCCTCCCTAACCCTCACTCCCTCAGCATTGCTGGCACTGTACAGGAGTGCGCGTCATTCCTCAACTGTGCCTCTTTCAAGGATGTCTTCTCGCGCTTCAAGATCAGATGTAGAGACGACTTCCAGGGTGGTGCTTACCTCATACTCGAGCCCTGGATAACCAGAACTGCAATGCTCATGGCAAATATGAGTCCATCGTTCAACCCCTCGAGCTGAAGGGCACTTATCTGTGTACCGCTACAGCCAGCCTTTATTATCGCGAAACCGATCCTTCACAACTAGTTCTTCGATGGGGCCATTCAAGGATAGACCAACACATAGTCCACAATCGCATGCACCCGCTCGTTCAATTACTGCCACTTTCGGGATGCAAGAAGCTCACATCCGACAGTTCGTTGTCCGATGAGGAATGGAATGTCTGCGCTGAACACCTCATGAGTCTTGAGTGTATAGAGCTGTTGGGCTGGCGCATGCTGGATTCGCACCAGTATTTGTCTCTAGTGGAGAGGTTGGCGGGGACGGAGTCGAATGCATCCACATCCGAGGGAGACAACTCGAGTAATGCCGATCCACGTCAGGTCATGTTCCCCAACTTGAAAAAGTTTGATGCGGATTATGCTTGCGAAGGGGATGAGTGGTATGATATTGAGTGTATGCTTGAAGAGAGGAAGAATAGAGGACGGAACCTAGAATGCCTCGCTATTGGATTTGGGCCAAAGTGGAATGACGAGTGGACTGAAGAAGTTAGCGAAGATTTGACTAAAAGGGGGATAATAGAGGAGCTGGTGAAAAAAGGTCTGAGCAAATGCTACGAGAAGGAGTGGGAACATTTGTGGGGTTCGGGTTGGTGAGGCCCCATTCGAACCCACCCACGCCTTGAACGCCACATCCATTTGTAGTACTAGGGAAATAATACGGCGTGAAGGGATTCTCGTGCCTGGCTCTGACGATTGAGTGATGTAAACGTGTGGCAAATGCGCCTGGAGAAACTTCTTGAGATTGGGCATCAAGAATTATACAGGTACAGGTCTAATAGTACAACACTTAAGGTATTCAATGCAACTCATAGTCCGGCCACAGAATTAATGCAGAGATCGGCGTTTGCTGCTACTACCATGACTACCCAGTCCGTTCTCCAGATCTGTGAGTACTATGTCTTGGTCAATCATTTGCAACTGTTCTACTGTACGCTTTATTGAGATGGTGCCTAACCGCAACGAGTCCGACCCGGCCCGCCCATGGTAATGTCGATCTGATCTTACCACATCCCCGACGACCTCAGAATCGCCTGCGAGCTGGATTGAATGTCCTAGACCGACACGGACAAGGATGAGCGTAGGCGCAATTCCCTAGCAGATTAAGATCATAAGTCTCAGGACGACAGATACCTCTTGCTATTTGAACTACTCACATAAATTTGCGCGGCCATATTTGACCACATCAGCTGGGCAGGATGCCCCGCTGCTATTAATCCAGTCAAGACGGCTTGCACCACGATGTACATCAACCCGGCCTCAATTGTGATCAACATCGCATTATGCAAATGTTTCTGGAGCGCTCGGTGTAACGATATCAACGTTCCTGGGTTAGGGCTTGTTCGCTTCTGCTGTTGGCTGAAGTACCAAAGACGTCCAATAACAAGTAGCGAGACTATGATGTTGAAGGCGAGAGGAAGTGCAAATGCGGATGTCCCGAGTGGAAGCATAGATCGTGGCGCAATGACGTCGTCCATGTGTGATATACGGTACATAGATACGACGAGGACGGCTGAAACTCGGAGGTTAAGCAGGGGATTAAGTCTGTCGAGAATGGTGACTAACCAAAAAAAGACACACCAAATAATGCATGGTACGATGAGGATATAGAGTTTTTTATGCCAGATCGTCCAACAGCGATACATCTAGACAGACGATCAGACTGTCGATGATTACAATGAGTTGAATGAATAATTTTGACGTACGAGAACAAGCTCTCCCAGCAGGTCTGCCAAATTGAAAATCATATCTGACAATTGCTTTAGGCGGTCCTCAGACCGGTCAGCTGTTATTGATTTTATTGGCTTAGTCTATGCGAAGGTGATTGAGCTGAGTTAAGGTTTGTTTGAGATTAACCACCTACCATATCATGATACATGAATGCAAACTTGGTCGTTACGTGCATTGTTGCAAACGTAAATAGCAAGCAACAAAAGGACAGGTAAAACTTGTGAATCGGGTCCCCTTGTCGTCTCCAAACCGTTAAACAGAGCATCGCCAGGATGAATAGAACTACGTAGATGCCTTTCCCGAGAAACTCGTGATATGTAAATTAGTCAATTGGTCAGGACGTACCATATAGTAGCAATTCCAGCCCAACACCGAGAATGGATGACTCAAGGAGTGTGAACGCCATATATATTGATATGATAATGTAGTTGGAGAATGAAAAGGCGCCCAACGATCGATGGAGGAAACTAGCTGGTACCCGGTGGGGCGGAAGGCAAGCGATTTGGGAGCACCACTAGGCCTTCAGAAGCCAAAATGAAAAGTAGGATCCGCGATTGGTGCTTCATCGGAACGGAGTTTTTATATGCTCCTATCTAGCGTCAGCTGGTCAGGTCATTTTTGACGAAAGATGGTCGAATCGGGATAGGCAGTGATAACTTCTCGTATGCGGAGAAAGGAAGGAAAAAATAGGGTGCATAAGGTAGAACGACATTATACTGGCTGTCCGGTGGAGGATAGAAGATCATTTCCTGCCATGTCAAGCTAGTGACTGCCCTTAGCTTGATGATACTTACACACAACAATGGAATCCATACGCTCATGAGATAGGTTAATGGACCTTGAGAAGTTTGGGCGAGTTCCGCTATGGCATACTGCGACATTGTTCAATAACGGGCGTGTTAGTGATCAGTCAAGACGAACGGTACCTGACGGAGGGACATCAAGAAGGGGCAGAGAGCACAGCGCCATGCATGAGGAATGTCACTTTAGACACGAAATATATTTTGAAGGGGATAATTGATGGGACCATGTGCACCAGAGATGCCGCATGGTGCTGACATCTAGACAGGTGGGCAAAAGCATTGATTTGCAAAGCTGGTCGTCCGAGTATGTCGGTTTTGGATGATGGAAAGTCAGCCCCAGGTAGCTTCCACTCCTACTGGTTACAGGTGTGGTGGGTTTGGGTATGTTATCGAATGAATGAATGTTGATATGATAAACATCGAAACTTGAAGTTGACAGGTTCTGACACTATTGAGTGGTTGTCATGTCTGGATGAACATACCAGATAACTCCAAGGCTTGCGGCATATATACAAATGAAGTCCATACTTGCCCGACTTTGTGCATTAATCTGGCAATGCTGTCAGGTATATAGTGATCTGGTCTGGTGTCAATCATTGGGTAGGCGTGGTTACAAATGTACTACCTACGCAATGCGATCCAGCCCGGTTGCCCGCCCTCCCGTTCAACACTCAACACTAGAGCTAAAACCATTTTCGGCAGAATAGCAGCTTTCCGGTTGTCACCAGATCTACGGTGTTTCCAGCTAGTTAGTCGTGTGCGCAAAAGCTCATCCGCTGCATTTGTTCCTCGTGTGCAGGGGCCAGCGGTACTAGTTAAGGCACCACATATGCTGTTCTCCAAACGAACCCTGAGAGTAGAGTATGGGGGATACTTTGGCGATCGGGTGACTGTGGGACTGAGGGGAAAATCGCAGTGGTTCATTTTGTCGCAAAGCAAAGACCGAGTTGTAATTGATTCCCACATAAACTCTGCCTCACTTTCACCATTGACCGAACAAAATTCCAAGCTGGTGGGCGGTTCCCGTTTCACTGGCATGCGTCACATAGCTGCCTCATTACAATACTAATATTTATCCAACACTAAGCTGCGCACGGTAAACAACATCACGGTGAAAGTGGAACAATCTCAAAATGGTCAACTACGCGTGGCATACAAGCTCTTATCGTGGCTTCAAAGCCCCCATTTTTACCAAATGCAATCAGCCCCAGCTCGAATTTCTGCAGCCCGAAGCCCTTCTCCTTTCTGTTCCTAAGCAGACGGTATAGTATGAACCATTGATCGTCGTCGTCAAACAGATCGATACGAAGACTTTTTAGTTTTGGAAGGGGAACGACCTGAGTTGGTGGTAAGTCAGTTTGGCCGGATGGTATCGTATCCTGGATAGTGAGCGCAGCTACAATCTCCTTTACAGATGTATTCATCGTCTTGGCTTCTGTAATCAGTTCCAATACCTCCAGCTGCGGCATGGAGCTAACAAACGCCTCCCAATCATCTGTTATGTCCTGTCGTCCTGAGAATCTCTTGCACTCAGAAAGCGGGAGTAATGGGAAAAACCATGGGATGAATGCGGAAGGTAAGTCGTAGTTCTTGACAGGCCATCTGATAATAAGCTTGTGCATTTGGCCTTTGCCTTCCTTGGGGTATCCCAGTACACATATATTGAATATGTCGCAACCCGAAAGCTCTAGATCATATACTGATGCGATTCCGTCACCTTTGACATTCCAACGTCCTGCTAACCATGGACCAAGATCGTAAAAGGGGCTTTCGTCCAAGAAGTCGAAAAGTTTGATTGTGAACATCACGTCTCCATTAAGTGCAGCTTTGTTAAGAAAGAAGGCGCATTTCGAGGTCGTATCCACAAGGGTGAGCTGGGAAACACGGGGAAGCGAGAGTTTTGGAAAGGAATATGTGAGAATGGGACTGAATGGCTCAGGTAACGCATCCCATAGATTCAACTTGCGAAGATTGGGAGTAGAGGCGAGAGTGACTACAAACTGGTTCCAAGTTGGTTTATTCTTTGGGTGGGCGATTTCGAGATCTTGTATCTTAGGTGCGGAGCGAAGAAGAGGTAAGTCCCATGAAAATACCACCTGATGAAGTTGTAGGACGGTAAGTTCCGGAGTTGACCCACTAAACAAGGTATAGGTCGGGTATAAAGTAATATCCCCTCCAGAGAGATAGCAATGTGATAGAGTCGGTGCAGATTCCCATAGGACTTGCAGCGAATGTGAACCCAATTTTTGAACTGATTTCAAGTCAAGACTAAGGTCCTTGATACGGTGGCCATTGGCAGATACAAGATCAAGGGTAGCTCTGGTGGCTTCTTCGTCACAACTATTCAGTGGACAAAGTGAAATCGAGAGGGGTGCAGTCTTTGAGCGTTCAAAAAGTGCGGGGGCATGTGTTAGGTAAGACCACCGTATAGCCGTCCAGAGAATACAATCGTTGAGGATTACTCTCCGCCAGGTGGTACACACGCTCGAAATTATGAAATGGCGCCTGTATCTGTCTTGGAACCTGATACGGAATGTCATATCAATGGGTTGGTAGTAAATCTCCCCAACAAAAAATCGGATAATTCGAGTCAGGATTTCTGTGGGAAGAGTCGAAATTGGCGTGGGTGCACAACGACCAGGACGCACATCCATAACCCCTCCTCCTATCTCGCCAGTTCGTTTGCGTAGGTTTCGAGGCTTCAGAATAATCCCGTTGCATGGTGTTTGTGCACCTTCTTGGACACCGCCAGCAATGTCTGAGGTTACAGGATAATTTGTCGCCAGAGTCATGATATTTTTTGATTGATGAATTTGTGGCAGCCGTAAAGAAAAAGAATTGAAACCAGCAGGAGGAGTTGGTTGAAAAAGAGAGATAGCACTGAAGTGGGTCAAGATCTGGTGCTGTATGCAAGCTTGAGGTGCGCTTTTAAAAGTGCGTCCTTTGAGGCTCACCTGCAGTTGCGTGTGACCTTAAACCCTTTGTCCTTATATCCCTTTGACTCAACTTTCAGCTATACGACATTATGCCATGGTTCTGGTAACCAGTGAGAATTAACAACCCCTTTCATCCTTAGCTGTATTTCATATATCCACCTTTTGATTTGACTTGATACTAAATGTGCAATGCATTGATTTGAATTGCTAGCACTACCACGCATGCAGGCAGAGCAAAAGTGTTGAAACTCGGTTGCAACAGGAGCGGAATCAAATGCGTCAAACTCGGAATACAAGTGCATCCCATTGTTACCCATATGTACACTCAATACTCAACAAATCATTTACACGTCTACTGCTCTTCCAAGTCGTGCTCGAGCTCTAGCGAGCCCTAAATTTTGACATCAAGGTTGGCTACCACCTTCGCTGCATTCCGCACGACTTTCAAAACATGATCTCTACTCCAACCCAAACGACATCCCATTCCTCCTCCGAGCACAAGTAATCAACCTCGAGATTATTCAATTGGGGGAACGAAATTCGATTTAGCATTGCCGTATTCGCTTGACTAGCAGCGTCATCAAGAACAATGCATCAACGAGGTCCTGAAACTTGTCCTCGCCCATTGTTGGAAGCGCGGAGATATAGAGGTACTGAAGGCTTGGCAAGTGATTGACGCACACTCTCCATCCCTCGGGATCAAAGAAACCTGTATGCTTGAAGTTTATGCATTCCGAGAGTGGCATGACTGAGAGTAGCCAAGGTACGAAACCTGTGGGGACGCCACGCGTCATCTGGGGTGGACTCCACTCCAGGAACAATTTGTTTTCGGGATTTCTTGGGTGACCATGACCTGACGCGTCAATAATACAGCCGTTGACAGCGCGGGGGGTCAACACCTCGAGGGACCGAATGGGAGCTACATCTCTGCTTCCGTTTCTCCAAACACTCGAAAGCCACGTCTGGAACGCAGCGTAGGGACTGCCAATTATGTCCTCAGTGCAGCTAACACGGTATGTCAGTACCCCTTCTAGCAGAGCACAGTTGAGAAATGAAGCACAGTCGAGCGTCGTTCCGCTAATTGAGAGATAGGTGACACGAGAGAGAGCGATGGTTGCTGGAGGGTTTGAGGGATCTGCCGGGAGAGGGAGCGCCTCCAGAAACTCGAGACTTTTGAGCAAGGGCATAGACTGAAGGATACGAGCCAGGCGGTCAAATGAAGGTCGGTCATCGGGATGAATGATCGTAAGACTTTCAAGGCAAGGAATTGAATGAAGGAGCGGCATATCCCATGAAAACCGGGTGCGGTTTAACTTGAGATAAGTCAACCGAGGTGCTAATCCAGCGAACAGTGTGGAAAAATTGTTGGGATTGAGGATGCCACCGCTAATTCGAAAATATTCCATCATTGGAGCTGGTGTCCAAAGAAAGGGAAGTGGGTGTTTGAGGCCGAACGAAAGGGTGACTGCAAGGTGTCGAATACGATCGTGATGTTCCTTGAACAGTTTTAATGCCTCTGGGATAGGCTCTTCAGCGCATACGTGTATCCACCTCAAGTCAACCTTCAATGGAGCAGCGCCAGAGCGTTCGATGAGAATGGGAGCAAAAGACAGATACGGTGCACGTATATCCGTCCATAGCGCTTGATCCTTCAACACGATGCTCCTTCAGGTCCTACAAACACTCGCAACAATCAAGTGAAGGCCATAAATCCTTGAGAACGTATCATCTCTCTTGGAGGGCATATCCTCTTCCCACACTGCAAGGCGTATGATCTTCGATAGCAATTCTGGTGGGAGATTAGAAACGGGGGAAAGGTGATTATGGGGGCTGTGTGCTTCCGGCTCTAGGTTGCAGAGTCGTGCATCGGTGTTACATAGCGCTTGGATAGATTCGGGTGCGGGCAGAGAAGTATCGCGAGTGATGGACATAAGAAGTAAAATTTATTCTTTAATCCATCGGATCAGTCTATGAAAGAGCAGAAGGGGCCCAAGGTAGAAAACGCGCCCAAAGATTTCATACACGAGCTTGGATATCTTGAATGATACTAGTGGCTTCTCACTGACACCGTAGCAAATGCGATTAGCGGGAGGGCGCATAAATCCGAACAAATAAAATCTCTACCTAGTGGCGACATTTGAAATTCATGACAAATTTTATGAGCTCGCATTTGATGTGTGTTGACGGACACGACCGGTGGCTGCCCTTTGATCATGAGGTGATGATGCAACGAGAACCATACAAAGAGTCATGTGTCGATGAAACGCTAACAAGGACTGAGAGTACTGAGCAGCCTAGCATAACGCTGTTATCAGGAAGTATTGCCAGTTGATAGGTTATTATAATTAAAAACGACAATGAAAACCTAATCACAACTCAACAACTTCGACTTCCTTGACGATCTGCTTCATGTCCTCCTCAATCTCAGCCTTCCTACCAACAGCCAAAGTCTGAACCATACCGATCGCTACATACTCAAGGTCACACCCAGCATCCTTTCTCAGTCGCATCATATTGATCAGCCTCTCACAACCTTCTTCTGTCGCGCGATATTCAATTATGAGATGGGTCAGCTTTGGCAACGGCGTCTGACTATTGTGAGGAATGAGCACATCAATGAGGTCGAAGAACATCTGCAGATTTTGTTGCCCCGCTCTCCCTGGGGCAATATTCAATTCCTCCAAATCTGGTATGCTATCCGCGCACACCTGCCATTCCTCCTGTGTGAACCAAATTCTGCTTCTGAGATACGTGCACCCCTTTAGTGGCAAGGTGGAGACCAGCCAAGTGGTAAAGTTGACTGGCGGTTCTTCAACATGGAAAAGAGGGTCCCATTCAAGCCTGCATCTTTCGTCCTCGCTAGCGACCGTAAATGAATAACTATTGGCGAAGCAACCACCAAAAATATAAAGGGAGTCGATCGAAGTTGGTGGCTGGCTCGGCTTCATCCAAACACGGGATAGCCACGGAAGCAATTTTGGATAAGTACTTGGATCGAGATCTTCGTGGAGTGTAATGTCAAAGCTTGGCTTCCGCCCAAATGAAGAGCAGTTGAGAAACGCGGAGCATGCACACACATATCCGCGAAGTGTGAGGCGCAGGAGTTGAGGAAACCGGATTGTAGTATTAGTGGCGGGTGTCTCAAAGGCCATAGGAAAGGATTTGTCGATCGTCAATTCTTGCAAATTGGGCATAGCGGCAAAGACATTCGCCAATTGGTTTAAGCTTAGCGAGTATATTGCTCTTGCTGATACAAGTGTGAACTCTTCGAGACAAGGTAGAGAGCGTAGGAGAGGCATATCCCAGGAGAAGCAAATCGACTCAAATTGCAGGATGGTCATACGAGGGGCTGATCCACGAAATAAGTTTTGAGGAAGAGAAATACTGCTTAAGTAGTATCCCTTCAAGTTGCAATGTTCGAGATTTGGAGAGGAAACATCGAGAAATGGGAGTGGAGCGTATTCACAATACAATGTTTCAAAATCCATAGCTAGTTCTTGAATACGATGGTGATGTTGAGCAATGAGATTTAATGCGTCTCGTGTCAACTTCTTCGGCCATCCTCCCTTCCCATTGAGTAGGATGGGTAGCGCAGAAAAATCAATGGAGAGTGGTGCCATACCAGAGCGCTCTAGGAGCAGTGGTACGAATGGGAGGTATGGCCATTCCACTTTGGTCCAAAGCATACGATCCCCTATAATGACAGCCCTCCAACTTTGGCACACACTGGCAATGATGACGTGCTGGCGATATGTGGATTGATTCCGTTCTTTTTCCCGATCGTATTCAAGGATAGTGAGACGTATGATTTTCGCAAGCACCTCCGCGGGAAGGACAGAAATAGGTGCAAGCTGGTTCCTTCGTGATTTTAGTACCCTTTCCTCCTCTGGAAGTGACAGCGTAGCGAGTTGTGCATCAATCTGATCTCTTAGTGCTTGGATAGTGTGTGTAGACATGCAGGTTAATGCTGAAGAGGTAAGTAAGACTTGAGGTCACGACGAGCCATGATGCATGACATCATGGCAAACTGTCACAAATAGATTTTGTGTAGTTTTACTCTCTTGATGCTTGAATAGTTAGAATATGGCAAGGAAGCAAAGGTTATGCGTACTGTCGAAGCAGTAGCCTTATATTCATTATGTAGCAATTCATGGATCACGGACAAAAGGTTGACACCACCTCACCGCTTCTTCACCTCCCGGGCCCACGTGGAAAGCGCCCCTGGCTCCTACATACGGTCGCGAATTTCATCCATCCTGTCCTCATACCAAGACGACTCAGTCTTAGAAAGACTTTATGTGATCCATACCCTTTACTGTCCCTGTCCCATAGCATATCATAGAGCATATTCCACTTACTTTCCATGCATATGTGGTTTAATTCTAGGCCTTTCAATTTTGGAGACGATATGTTCTCGGTAGGAATGTCGTTGCTGTTGGAGCATTCGGCATATTTAGCGCTTCAGCAAAGAACGAAAAAGATGGCAAGTTCTCCCGGTTCCAATAATAAATGCATAAGGACTCCAGTCGTGGCATATTCCTAATGCATGTCCTCCATCCCTCTCGCGACAAATAATCCGAGAGGCAAAGCTGTGTGCACCTCAATAAGGCTAGGCACGGGACTAACCAATCGACAAAGCGCTCTGGTGTATTCCTTGGCCCATCGCTCCACTATACTTCAATCTCGGAGTCCTTGCTGTAGGACTTTGCACCCTCCATGCTGCGTCGGATGTCCTCAATCTTGCCTGCACTCCAGCTCGATTCCAACCACACTAATACTTTCTGCAATTCATATCCCTTGCTCCTCCTATCTCGAAGTATGCTATAAAGCATACTCCACTCCCCCTCCGTGCAAATATATTGCAGCTGCAGCTCCTTCAATCGTGGGAATGGAATACTTCGAGGTTCCGTATTTGCATCATCTTCGGATACCTTCAGAGCATCAATAAAGAACGAAAAGAGGGAAGCGTGCTCCAATTCTGGACATAAGCATAAAGTCTCCAGATTCGGCATCTTGTTGATGCACAGTGTTCACTCCTCTCGCGTCAAAAAATTCCGGTGCTCGAGTTCTGTGCATCGTGATAATGGAAAGGACGAGATTGCCCAACGAACAAAGCCTTCCTGTGCTGGTGGTTGCGCTGAAGCCCAGGAAAGGTCAATTTCGGCATCCGGATTGAGGTCATTGACACGGGGATAGGCTGAAACACTAGCTTCCGTTAATAAGTATCTACCCACAGAGACGGAGACCCTCTTAATACCAGGGAATTCACAACCTTGAACTCGCCAGACATTTGATATCCAGGGCTGAAAGATGCTATAGGTATTGTCCTCGATGGGCGTATTGATCTCGATTTCCAGGCTGAGAGTCATTAAGAATGAAGTCGAGTTGAGGAAAGAAATGCATTCCGACTCAGATCCATCCATATATAGGTCGACAAGGTGGTGGAAGGTGATGCTTGTTGGATAATGGTATGGGGATTCCAAGGGCGGTAGCGCGTTAACCAATTTCAGCGTACGCAAGTTGGGCATGGATTGGAGGGTAGTTGCTAGCTGGAGTGTGGATGGCTTAGTTTCTGGCCTTGAGATGATGAGAGATTGGAGTGAAAGTACAGCGTGAAAGAGGGACATATCCCAAGAAAACCCAGCATCGATTAATTCCAGGAAAGTCAGACGGGGAGCCGATCCACTCAGAAGCAGTTGCGGTGGATAATGGGCGATAGAACCAGATCAGAGAGAGAGGTGCATCAGTTTCGGTGCAGGGTTGAGAAGAAAGGTATGCTTGACTGAATGGTTGAGCGCGAAATTGAGCGACTTGACGCAGTGCCACTGTTCTGAGACAGCTTCCAAGGTGTTTCTGATGAATTTCTTGGGATACATCCTTAGAGCCAGGAGAGTGAAAGAGAGTGGAGCAACTCCAGAGCGCTCAAGGAGTATAGGTGAGAGTGAGCAATAGGGTATCCGGATGTCTGTCCATAAAATGTGACCTCCAAGGATTACGGTCCACCAATGCTGACAAACTGCAGAGATAATCTGGAGCCTTGTATCGATGTTTTCGCGTAAAGCGCGTATAGAATTGCATTCCAGAGAGTCAGATGCGTTGGCAGGCATGGTTGTGTAGGCACTGAGTGTGGACTTGTTTGGCTGCAAGTCATACGAAACCAAAGTATGTCAGCTGTCATCAACACTTGTTCTTGTCTGTGTCCCTCCGGCGTCCACACCCCCGGATCCTCTTTGGGGTAAACACCAGTCAAGCTGGCCTGCAACGAAAAGGCAGTATTTGTCGTTTCCAATGCTCGAACAATCACAACCACGTCGTATGCACGCTAGGTGGGTTTCACCGAAGATATCTCTCTGAAAATAGCACTCATGCATCACGGAAATCGTCAATCAGTCGATCCTCTACCCCTTGGCTTATCGCCATTCTGGCATGTGGTGATGTAGCCGGCCTGTTAGGCTCACACCAAACACCGTGCTTCGGCTACTGAATGCACAACCAAACCTTTGACAACCAAAAAACTGGGACGCCGATTGTCACTTCTTCTGCCGATGCTCTGCGGTAGCGTGCCATGTGGCGTACATCATTCACATCTCCATTAACCTGCTTTCTAATCCTCGCCTATATCCCGTAGTGTGCCGTTGAGCACGCTCTTCGTGCTCGTGCTTGCTTCTTCGAGTGGTATTTATGTCCTTCCGAATTCACCCCCTGAGCTCTCATCACTCGTTTGAAGTGATGAATCTTCGTTTTGTCATCCCCAGTGAGCTATGATAAGGATGGTCATACAATTCCCAATAGTTATATACCATTTGCGGTGATACAAATAACTCGGGATTCACAACCCATACCTCTGCGGTATCCTGCGACCCATCTCCACCGAACACTTGACTACCAGTCTGTCATCGGTTCACGCCTTGCGCCCACCTTGAGATCTCTCCTTCGTCCCAGACAGGGCTGTCGAGTTGGGAGTAGACCAAAAGAGAACGTATGGCGTTCACAGTCGTTGAATCGTCGATCTTAGGTGTTGGTTTGGAGCTGTTACTCTATGGTACGCCTCTCTTCTCATTTATCTTGACGAAATTGGAGATCAACTGCATCTCGATACAGGCGTCTACGTCGTTCTCTACATCCTGGCGATGCTCTGTTTGACTGCTTGGAGGAGAAAAGGGGATCCGATACACAAATTCTACCTAACCTTTTGCTGCTTGCTGTTTTTACTGGCTACTATGCATGCAATGACCAAATGGGTCTTTTTGTATCGAGATATGGTGAGTGATGCACCATTCCCTACTAGTTGGGTATCGAGACTAACCTCTTTTCAAGTCTCGATTTTCCACAGTTATTGCGGATGACCGAGACCGAAATCGTGCAGAACAATTCTCAGCAGCACTCTTTAATATTAGTGACGTTCTCGGAGAGCTCGTGCTGGTACGAGAGCCTCCTGTTTTCAATCATTTCAGCCACGAATTATTTCCAGTAGCTGTATCGTTGCTGGACCATTTGGCACAGAAACCCTTATATTCTCTTCGTAATTGGAACTGTATGGCTTGCCTTCCTTGGTAAGTCCTATGCTTTCCCGCTGCTCCGGTTAACTGATCGACTGCTGCCTTCAGGCGTCGTGATAGTAACGATGTACTTCCTACTACAATCAAGCTCCCTGATCGCACCCGAGTCCCTACTTCCACTCGGAACAGCCGCATTCGCTCTCCCCCTCGTCTTTAACGTCTTGGTTTCATTCCTTGTCGTCGGTCGACTCTGGTACTTTGGACAACGGCAGAAGACATCGAGTACCAGCCGCGAAGCATTCGCCTCTTTGCATCAGTCCCTCCAAAGACACCTGCACAACGCCATGCTCATCACGATTGAAGCTGGGCTGCTGTACTTCCTTGTACAAGCAGTGCTGACGGGGCTATACGTGTCCGGTCATCCAGCTCAGCTGATGTGGTCTCATATCACTGCCCAAATCTATGTGAGTGGCCCATTGGATTAGTCTTTTCCTACAAATTTAACACCACCTCCTCCGCTCAGGGGATCGCCCCAACTCTCATTTTCGTCCGCGTCGGACTCGGCCACTCCATCCAACTAGCGGGCGCCGAATCAGATCAGCACCTCAGCGAAAGCGTGCGCTCCGTGCGTCACCACCCGGGACACACTCGAAACCCTTCTTCCCAGCATCAGCTGGCGCCTATCACCATCACACGTACTGTCCTGGTCGAACCATCAGATTCTACGGATGGTGGTCATGAGGTGATTCCTATAAGAGATCTGGAGCGTGGGCAGCACAAGCCAGGTGGTTTTGAGTATCAGAGGAGTAAATGGAAATCGTTTATATCTATTGATCGCGAATCGCAGAACTGATTCTATTGATGTGTTTGGTTGTGGACGTTTTAGTATTGGTAGATTGCTTGGAATGGAGACATGTGCGTCTAGCATCTGTATTTATTTATGTGCCTTCTTTTTCTTAGCTCGCCCTCATGGAATCGGTGTACTTGTCATAGGATAATATAAAAGGCAGTAGCTTTCACAATCTTCGACATTCACCAGGAGCCTTTTTTTTTACCCATGCGATTTCGTACTCGCTCTACCTAATTGTAAATCTCACAACGAAACTTCCTTAACGCAAGAACAAGGACAGCCACTTTCATCCCGGCGTTTGCACCCACACGCCCACCACTTTTTGCCCATAACTTGCTGTTTCCCTTTCGCGATCCGATCCCGTAAGGGACCTATTGAAATTACCTCTGCGGCACATTTGGTGGCGCATGCGCGCAATTCAGCGCACTGGACGCGATTTGGAAGCGTCCTTCTCCAAGGTCACTAGCCGGCTGTCTTTGTCTCGTTTTTGTCCACTTTCCTTGTCGTCGTCGATCTTGCCTATACTGCGTGTTCCTCGCGATGGTTTCCTGCGGTCCCGTACTGTGTTGTCGGCGTGCTAGGCATATTGAAACAAACACCGGCTTTTTGCGCTCCAAGCTTCACCGCTGCCCAATCAAAGCCAGGTCCAAATCCGACACCATCAAGTTACTCGCTTAAATCGATTTAGACTGTCTCTGTGCCTTGTTCCTCCGACGGTTAGCTTGACTGAATCAACTGCCGGTCAAGTCATATCACAGTCTTAGCCGACTTCCCTGGTTTGGTAGATTTCCAGAGATTTCCTCCCGACCACTCCACCTGCCAGGGAACCCTGTGGAGCTTCTCGGGATGACTCGTTGGCCGCAAGTCAAGTCTTCCGGTCTTGGCCACACGACCG